>JANAVB010022800.1:7335253-7421101 GCA_029216955.1 Iris pallida
CAGCAGCAGCAGCAGCTGCAGTACCCGTTCCCGAGGCCATTGCCGACGCAGGCCTAGGCATTCCAGCAGCAGAGACACAGCAGTATGCCCAAGCCCAAGCCCTGATCCAGCAGGCAGAGAAATTTTCAACAGAGGGGACTCGCACCCAGAGGACATGGTCAAGTGCTGGCTTTGACCATGGGAGAAGAAGGAATAGCACCAGTGAGGTAGTGGCAAGTACTATTCTCGTCAATACCTTTCCAGCTTCAGTATTTGATTCTGGTACATCGCATTCATTTATGTCTACACGATTTGCGACACGAATGAATTGGAGCCCGAGTCATTATCAGTAAGGCTCAATACTTACTGGTAACGGACTTGTGGGAGTAGATAGAGTATTTTCTTCGTGTCGATCGTAGCTAGCGGTAGAGAATTCCCTGCTAGATTGATAGAGTTCCCGATGGCCGATTATGATGTGGTATTAGGGATGGATTGGTTGAGGGACCAGTATGCTAGAATAGACTGCCACATTGGTAGGGTTATTTTTAGCATTCCAGGCGAGCCAGAGTTTTTTTTCCCGAGGCGAAGTTGAACCTTCTCCTCCAGTGTTGCGGATGGAAGTAGCAGCAGTGCAGTTACCTCGATAGTCGAAGAGTTTCAGACATTTTCCCAGAAGAGCTTCCAGGGATGCCGCCAGAACGGAAGATCGAGTTCACCATCGACTTGATTCCCGAAACAACCCCAGTGTCAGAGAGAGTCTACAGGATAGCGCCGTCAGAACTAGAGATATTGTACAAGATGATTGAAGAACTCAGAACCAAGGGATTATTCGTGCTAGTGGATCGCCTTGGGGAGCCCCGATGCTTCTTGTGAAAAAGAAGGATGGTACGTCCATATTATGTGTAGATTATCGTACCTTGAACTCAGTGACAATCAAGAACAGATATCCTCTCCCGAGGATAGATGACTTGTTTGATCAACTCAAGGGGGCAGCAGTGTTCTCGAAGATCGACTTACGGTCAGGATACCATCAGATCAGAGTTAGAGAGCAGGACATCCCGAAGACAGCTTTCAGATCCCGATATGGGTATTGAGAGTTCCTTGTTATGCCATTTGGAGCAATCAATATGCCGGCTGTATTCATGGACCTCATGAATCGCATCTTTATGCCCTATTTGGATCAGTTCGTGATTTGTTCCTAGATGACATCCTGGTCTACAGCAAGAGTGAAGCGGAGCATGAGCAGCACCTCAGAGTTGTTCTTCAGTTTCTCAGAGAGCACCAGTTGTATGCCAAGTTCAGTAAATGCGAGTTCTGGCTCGATCGCATTTCGTACTTGGGTCATATCATCACCAGAGGAGGAGTAAGTGGATCCCCAGAAGATTGTGGCCATTGAGACATGGCCATGCCCAGCACGGTTGCAGAAGTTCGCAGTTTTCTTGGATTAGCCGGCTACTACCGTCGATTTGTTTCGAACTTTGCTCGGATCTCAGCGCCATTAACCCAGTTGACCCGCAAGGATGTGCAGTTTGCTTGGACAGCAGAGTGCCAGGATTCTTTTGAGAGGTTGAAGCGAGGCTTGATGACGGCTCCTATTCTCACGCTTCCAGATGGAACTGGAGGATTCTCAGTATATTGTGATGCTTCGGGCAGAGGTTTAGGATGTATTCTGATGCAGCATGGGAAGGTAATAGCCTATGCGTCACGACAACTTCGTGATCATGAGAGAATTATCCAACCCATGACTTGGAGCTGGCAGCAGTAGTATTTGCACTTAAGTTGTGGAGGCACTACCTATACGGAGATAGGGTAGAGATTTTCACCGACCACAAGAGCCTGAAGTATGTTTTCATCCAGAAGGATCTTAACATGCGTCAGAGAAGGTGGCTAGAGCTACTTGTGGATTATGATGTCAACCTGCAGTATCATCCAGGGAAGGCCAACGTTGTTGCAGATGCATTGAGCAGGAGAGCCAGAGTTTATTTTCTGACAGCACAACCAGAGCTGTTAGCCGATCTTCAGAAGATGGGCATAGAAGTTATCCTTCCTACCAGTGTAGCATTGATGGCCAGCATGCAAGTTCAGTCCACTATAGTCGAGAGGATCCGGATGGCGCAGTCAGCAGATTCCAAGCTTCAGCGACTCAGAACAGAGTGTGAGGCAGGACGAAGACCAGAGTTATGTATCCATGAAGATGGTACACTTCGACATGGGAAGCGTCTTTGTGTACCCAGTAGAGATATCAGACAGGAGATCATTGCAGAGGCCCACAGTTCGCAGTATTCTATTCATCCTAGCGGTACGAAGATGTACCGTGATATTGGTCAGCACTTTTGGTGGAATGGCATGAAGAGGGAGATAGCCCGGTTTGTCTCTTGTTTAGTCTGCCAACAAGTTAAGGCTGAACATCAGAGGCCCGCTGGACTTCTTCAACCATTGTCGATTCCCGAGTGGAAATGGGAGCATATAACCATAGATTTTGTGACTGGATTGCCTAGATCCCCGGCTGGCAGAGACGCTATTTGGGTTATTATAGACAGACTCACGAAGGTGGCTCATTTTCTCCCATTCAGAGTTGGTCAGTCGACGGCTCAGTAGCGAATATGTATCTCCGACAGATTGTCAGATTGTACGGTGTACCAGTCAGTATCACTTCAGGCAGAGATTCAAGATTTATGTCGCACTTTTGGCGTAGCTTGCAAGAAAGTTTGGAAACTCACCTCCAGTTCAGTTCAGCTTATCACCCGCAGACAGATGGCCAGTCGAACGTACGATCCAGACTCTTGAAGATATATTGCGGTCATGTACACTCGACTTCGGTGGTTCGTAGGAAGATCACGTGCACCTGGTGGAGTTCTCGTACAACAACAGTTTCCAGGCCAGTATCCAGATGGTATCGTTCGAGGCACTGTATGGTAGGAAGTGTCGATCCGCTAGCCTGGATGATATTGGAGAGAGGCAGATGCATGGTCCGAAATGATTGCTCAGACCGTTGAAGTGGTCAGAAGAGTCAGAGATAATCTTCGAATTGCCCAAGATCACCAGCGTCATTGGGCCGATTCCCATCGGCGACCCCTTGAATTCTCAGTCGGCGACCATGTATTCCTGAGGATTTGCCTAACCGTGGCGTCATTCGTTTTGGCGTACGGAGAAAGCTTAGTCCTAGGTATATAGGGTCGTTCGATATTCTGGAGCGAGTAGGTGATGTATCCTATCGTCTCGCTCTTCCGTCGTCGCTAAGAGGTGCATGACGTGTTCCATGTATCTCAACTACGACGGTATATCCCAGACCCGAGCCACATCCTGGATCATTCGGAATTGGTTGTTGGTACCGACCTTTCGTATGAGGAGAGGCCCGTGTCTATATTGGACCGGAGAGAGAAGATACTCAATAACAAGACTATTAGTTTAGTGTGCTTGGGTCATCACTCTTTGGGTGAGTCAACGTGGGAGCGTGTGAAGATGATATCCGATCGCGATATTCGACCTGTTTGACTCGTAAGGTATAATGTCTTCCTTATGCCTTATGCTTTCAATTCTTTGCTTGAATAAATGACTGCATGATAGACTGCTTGTTATAGCTTACGATTATTATAGCTTGTCCTTGCAATTCTAGCCTCTTAATTAAATTTGAGGATGGAATTCTTTTAAGGAGGGTAGAGTTGTAATATCTGTAGTTCGTATTACGTATCTTGGAATACGTGTACGTATTTCTCTTGTATTGCATATATCTTGGCTTGGCTCGGTTTATTTTGGGTTGGTTCGGCTAGGCTTGGGTTGCCTTGGTTCATCATGAACCAAGGGGAGAACCCCTACCTACCACCCCCATCATCCTTTATTAACCCATTCCTTCATTCTCTCTTCATTACTTCTTCTTCTCCACATTTACTTCTACACCTACCAGGAAGAGAGAGAGAGCTTAGGCAAGTACAAACTTGCTTTATGATGGATCTCAAAGTTTTATTGTTCCATTCTCTTCTTACTTGATTCTAAGATACTTTAGAACTTGGCATTTTCCATTTTATGTATATTTTTGTAGATCTAAGTTTTAAGTTCTTTTTGTTTAGTTTTTCTTGGTTTTTATCTCTAAAAACTTGGTATTTCCAAAAACTAATGGTTCTATGTTGTAGAGAATTTAATTTCTTCAGTTTTGGCTTTTGTTTCGCTTGATTTCGACTCCGGATGAGGAAGTTATGGCCATGGCAAGTTTTCGGAACTTTATGGCTGAACTTGCTGTTTGGGGACGACGAACCCCATGCGCCGGGAGGCCATGCGCCGATTTGTGCAGGAATCCTATGCGCCGATTTGTGCAGGAATCCTATGCGCCGATTGCGTAGGAAAACCCATGCGCCGATTTGTGCAGGAATCCATGCCCAATTTGCGCAGGAATCCCATGCGCCGAATTGCGTAGGAATCCCATGCGCCGATTGCGCAGGAATTCCATACGCCGATTTGTGCAGGAATCTCATGCGCCAATTGCGCAGGAACCCCATGCGCCGATTGTGCAGGAATCTATGCGCCGATTGTGCAGGAATCCCATGCGCCGATTTGTGCAGGAATCATGCGCCGATTGTGCAGGAATCCCATACGTCGAAATTGTTCTATTTTACTTTTTTGCCTGTTTAAGTTGTTTTGTAGCTAGAATCTCGAAAAACTCAAACATGAAAGTTATAGATTTTTTCTTGGCTTCAAGAATATGTCACTAGTTGTTTTATGCAAGTTTCTCTCATTCATGATAAGGTAAGAATAGAACACGATAGTGGCCCGCTGTGGCGTACTCTTGACAAGTAAACTGACATGATATATCTCGACATGCTGTTACGACAGCTAGCCTGACATGACAAGTATCAAAGATCTGGACACCGTGGGCGATTGTGTTTGTACAAATAAACTGGTACTGTCTTGCATCATGTCTAGGATGGGGATTCCTGAGTACCACGGTCAGGGATACCTACTGCAATTGACTAAGGCTAATAAACTAGAATAATTCAGTAGACATGAAGAGATTCCCAGCTACAGGCAATCCCGTTATCTAGGCGCATTGAGTGGACTTGTAGCCTACCGACGAGTAGGGCACATTTCCAGCACACAGTCATGTGTTGCATTCTTCATAAACGGACATTCGACCTGGATAACCGGATGGTCTGCAGGGCTTGTGGCTGTTGGATAATCTCATTGCATCTTGCTAGTAACTAGGCTTGTGATAACCCTAGTTAGTTAAAAGTATCAAGCCGTACTCTTGATTGGCCGTGATTGATTGGATGGAGTTTATTCCCACTTGGTCTTATCCTGATCCTGTGCAAGATTATGACATGACCTGATTATTGATGCTTGCCTTAACAATAACGATCGGGGGTCCATTTCTGTTCAGGCGAAGGGTTACAACCCCGGTCCTTGTTTGGTTTAAGGGTTGTAACCTGGCTCCCGGAGCAGTTCTGTGTCCTCTTTTCGTTATTGTCTTATTGCAATCCCATGCCATGTTCGTCATGTTTACCTTACCTTACCTTAATATCATGATTATTTATACCAGCCTTCACAATAAAGATCAGGGGCAAGGTTCTGTTCAGGCGAAGGGTTACAACTCCGGTCCTTGTTTGGTTTAAGAGTTGTAACCTGGCTTTCGGAGCAGTTCCTTATCCTCTCTTCGTTTATTGTCTTATTTTTACTCTATGACAAGACTAATCATGTTTTACTTATCAATAGTATTTGAGACGGGTTTCTATTCAGGTGAAGGGCTGCAACCCCGGTCCTTGTTTGGTTTAAGGGTTGTGACCTGGCTACTTGAATGGTTTCTTCGTACTCAGTTTACTGTTGTTATCCCTATTATTGTCAGTTCTTTATTTATTATTTATCTTTAATATTCTATTGTGATATGCTGGTTTTAGTTCCTAAGTGAAGTCTCCTTTGTGGCACTTGCTCTTTCTGGGGTCTGACCCAGCTGGTTTTGTATGGCCAGATATTGGAGCAGCACCAGAGGATCTACCTACCTTCCAGCCAGATGGTGAACATCAGGCGTAACCCTGGCAATGAGTGGGTTTCTTTTGTTCTCCACTTTATTGTAAAATTATTCTTTTGAGGCGTTTAGTCGGCGAGCACGTGTTAGCTCGTATTGCACCTTTATTTACTGTCTGTCTACGGGCTGTAACATGATTGACAAATCCTAGGGTTGATCATGTATTGACTAAAACTCTTGCTAGTCTGACATTTTGTACGACTAGCTTCATGATCATCCAATATGTAATGTATGGGATGCCTTACTATTGTATATTGATGCTCTAATATCTTGTGACTGTTACTACTTGCTTGTGATTGAGACAATAGGCTTGTTCTTGACCATAGGAGACTGATGGATTGTAGTTAAACCCTCATATATCTAGACAGTTGTGACCGTATAGTGACGTAGGTTCCATTTCATTATACGTAGCTGGCTATGTCTGCCTCGCTCTCCAGTATTCTGGTTCTGGGGCGTGACAGACCGCCCCTTCACAAAGGCCGCTTGGTTACTAGACACCAGGTCTTGCATAATCTTTTCCATACGTCTGCACATCAAGTGAGTGATAACTTTATTATAAAGTTGCAGTAGGAGATAGGCCGAAAATCACAAAGAGACATCGCTCCTTCCTTCTTCGGTATAAGTATCAGAAAAGTATGGTTGAGCTCTTTAAGTAGCTTGCCGTTGTCGAAGAAGTCTCGGACAATCTCCAGTACCTCCTCCTTCAGAATATCCCAATGGACTTTATAGAACTGACTCCCAAAACCATCCGGGCTAGGAGATCTATTCGGGTCCGCATGACGTACAATAGCTTCAATTTCCTCCATAGTCACTGGTGCCAGGAGTACATTATTACCCAGAGGGGTAACCAGCCTCCTGCAAATAATATCTGAAAAGTCAGACAGATAAGAAGTTTGATTGTAAAGCTCAGTATAGTACTTGACTGCTTCCTCCTGTATGCAGTAGCGTTAATCACCTCTTTGCTATCAGTGCCATATAGCTTAGAGATATAATTATGATGTTGACGAGCCCGAATGATATTATAGAAGAACTTGGAGCACTTATCGCTATCCTGCAACCAGCTGCATTTGGCTCATTGAGCCAGTTCGATCTCTTCCGGTGTGCATAACGCCCCGACTTCCTTACACAGGTCCTGCTTATCGCTGTAAGGTCGCTATTAGAATGTCCTCCTGTTAAGCAATCTGTGTCTCGAAGCTGGTCCTCCTTATTGTTAGAGGGGTATGTCGTGAACCTTTCGCCCAGAATTTCAAACCCCTTCAGCCTCTGAACCATGCGGAATTGAGGATTTCCCCAACAGGAGAGTCCCAACCCGCCTGGAAAACCTCCGTATAGCCAGGCATATAGCTCCATTTGTTGTTGTACCTGAATGGACGTGCCTTTTGGGAGACAACCGTCGATAAAGATACGAACTGGCGAATGATCACTCGTGCCGGCTGGGAGGCACTCAGCAACCACATCCGAAAATATTGTAAACTACTCCCGATTCTCCAAAGCACAATCAAGTTGGCAAGCAACTCATTTGTGTATGGCCTTATTATGCCAAACCAAATATGAGTCGTTCTCTACACCGCCTGCAAGAGGTGGGATAAGCCCACTGAGATCTCCTCCGGAGACATCTCAAGAGGTGGGCTAAGCCCGCTGAGATCTCCTCTACTGTCACAATAGACCTTCTATCTCGAGTTAGCTACACAAAGATCTGAGGTGCCCGTAGTAGACTCCCCATCACCTTCTGCCCTCCATCCTCTCTAGGTATCACCGTCCGGTGCTTCCTGTGTGTTCTCCTTCAGTTAGTTGGTACGTCTTTTATCACCTTCTTTCCACGCCACCCCCTCTCCCCCCCCGCCGGCATAGAGACTTGTTTCGTCTGGACTGGAAAAAATAGTATGTTCGGGGAGAATCTGCTCACGACAGCAGTAGCGCCCTCTCCCAAGGTCTGGCCCTCTCTCTCCATCTCCATTCCGCTGTTGGTTCCCCTCAATGCCATGATGGCCGCCAATATCAGTTATTTCTCCATGAGTATGCATTACCCGGTCCGCCTACTGAGAGAAAGGATTAGCCTGGACTGTATCAGCCCCTCATGTACTGGGTTAGACCCCCTCCATCATAGTGTGTCGACACTCGCATTTACTTCAACAAAGATTCGAGCATATCCCATACGAATTATGTGTTGTGGCTTCATCGGCCTTGATTGGCTTGCCGATGATACTGACTATCTTCATCATCATAGAGATGCTCCAATTATTAGCTGGTAAACCAGGTAATATGATCCAGGTCGGGACCGTAAGTAGTATTTCTCGCTCATAAGTCGACTCAGGCGTCCAAGTCTTCATGATAATAAGTCGGCCATCAAAGTCCACGGTCCTCCTGAAGAACTCGCTCCATGTTCTCCTGTAAACAGAACCGCACAAGGTAGAACCCATTTTCCCATGAGAAGATCTCCATACTGCCTCTCGATCTTCACACTCTCGCTCGCGTACGTACGGATCTGTCCATAGAACGTCTCGAGCCAAGCACATATAAAATGACAGAGTTGTGTCAGTAGTCTGCAGTCTCAGCAAGATCTTCCTCCGTCAAGGTCGTCCGAAGTGTTGTGCTCACCATCTTCGGCTGAATATAAGACATCTGCGTTGGCAAGTTAGCCCCCTCCATTCAACATATCCGTGTAGGATTTGGGACCCCGGCCCTACGTTGTTCTCCGACAACCTGCTTGCCTTTATCCACAATCGACCATCATTGTTGAGGCACAGGTGGTATGGATACGTTGTTCGGCATTTTGCGAGAACTCTCGTCCCGTCTCCTGGCCACCCACGAGCCTGCACCACTAACGTGTCTCCGCAACACGTCTCGATGGTCGCCCCCCTAGGTGGTCCCCCCAGAGCCCCACCTATCCGACGGGCTTCGCCAACCCCTTTAAAATTGCCTTTTGATCACCGTTGTCTATCCCGCCTCTTCCTCTGGGTCCCTATTATTTGGGTCCCGTCGATGTCGTCACCAACGATACCGTCGCCCCCGACCGGATGTAGTGCCCCGTCCCGTTCAGTAAATCGAAGGAATCGAAATGCCAACGGCGTTCGGACTTGGCCTTACAACGGTGACTCGAGACATCGCTCGGTCAAGGCGACCGCTCGCTCAGGTAGGGTAGTTTCGTGAACTCGCCTCATCTTTGCCTTCATATAATAAACATGTTTTTAACTTGCACAAGTAGGCTTAATAAAAGAGACGAATCCACATAGCTAAAGGGAGTATTCCGACGGGTCGAATTGAGATAGAATATGGAAAGGTCCAACGGTCGGCTTAGAGTTGGTGTACGGTGTGCTTTAAAAATGACACTCGGTCCTTCGTCCCGTAGCTTGGAGAAGGAAAAGTTGGTCTTCGACACAAAACTATGAACTTGCCTAAGCCAAAGGCGTCGCCCGCATAAACGCTTGTTAAAGCGTGCACGGTTCCCACTGCACAAGGCTTGGCATAGCCTTTGCTCGTCCCTCGGGTTAAGTTGTAGGCATGAGTAAGTTAGGCAAAGTTATGCCGGTCGACCTAAGTCATTCCAAGTGCTGTCCCGCTCTTTCTGCGGTTGTCAAATTAAATATCCCACGATCCCAAGGCCCGTCATATGAGGTATGACTTGGGCGATAGCATTACGTAGAACACGAGTTGGTTTAAGGCACGAGCCACAGTTGGTTAGTAGAAAGTTAGCCACGGTCTGTCGATACTTAAGAAACATTATGTTCAAGTTAAGTGGGAAGGCTATACAGTAGCCATTTCCAGAGTTTCAAAGAATGTTAAGTCTAAGCGATGGTTAGTCGCCGAGAGGAAATATGCCGGGACTGTGGTTCAGTCGCCGAGGCAACCCTGGTTTGGGCTCTGTAAAGAAGTGTGAAATAGAAGAAGTAAAGCAAAGGAACTAAGTGATGATGATGAGACCATGCAATTATGTTAAGTCTAGAAGTTAGCGTAGGCGCGTGGTCATGGACAACTTGTCGACAAGGATGATGGTTTCTTCGAGCGGCAACCCGAGGCCACGGGACCAACTCGGCCTAGGAAGAAACAGGTTATAGCCGAGCTGGGTATGAAGCAACCGGTAATACGGAGACTTGCATCGGAGCTCGCTACTTGCGTTACAAGGGTCCCATTTACCAGGCTATGTCCAGGATGGCTAGCTAATGCCAGTGACCATTCATATAGATGTGTCAGCACGGGCGAATCCACGTGTGTGCCTTTGGACTGAGTAGAGTTGAATGTGTATGCATTAGAAGACACAATGTCTGGGCCTAAGATTTGGCTACAACGAAGGCGGCGTGCTTCGACATGATTGTGGCATCGAGTGTTAAGTCGTTGGCATAGAGTTGCATGAGTTAGACTTGAGCTGTTGCGAGTTAAGTCGAGAAGGACCATAGGGCAAGTTGGGTGAAGTTACGTTGAGTTGCTGGGCACGACCGAGTCGTTACGTCAAAACTAAAGTATAGGCAAGACTAAGCTAGGAGGCACTTCCTCAGAGATATTGAAGCACGAATCGAGTTCATGGCACGACCGAGTCGTTACGTCACAGAGTATGGCATGAAAGACAAGTATGAATCGGTGCGTTGACAATGCAAGCACGAAAAAGGTCTAGAGGCAAGAAAATGGAGTCTATCGTGTAGTTGTCTCTGATTATGGCCGTAAGGCAAGCAAGACCTGATAGGTTACATTGTTGAGTGGACGTTACTGTTGCAAGCACGGGATGGTCCTCAGACACAAATATGCCAAGGTTTGTCATAAAACTGATCCTAAGACAAGACTAGAAAGACAATTGATAAGAATGGACTATGATGCACAACGAAGTAAATTAACGTGTTGGTTTTGTATGGATGGACGAAGAGCTCACTCCACCAGTACAGTTGAGTACTGACACCCACGTTTTACATGTGCAGGCACAGGTAGAAGCTCGTGGCACGGAGCTCGCTTGGATGCGTCGAGGCACGGAGTCCCTTGGCGATTCGAAGTGTACGGCCGTATGGAGTCAACTTATGGGACATAATGTATGGACATCGCCTTCCGAAGCTTTTGCTGGCTCAAGCAAATATACTTTGAGATGAGAGAGAGCTGAGTGACTTGTAATGTAAGATGAGTGAGCTTGAGTGATTGTAATCTTGGCCTTGCGTTCCATTATAATCTATGTTTGAATATCAATAAAGAGCTTCTTTTGAATAACTTGTATTTGTTCTTAATTTCTGCTGCTATTATTCAATGTCTCTGCTTAGGATTTCTATGCGATGACTCCGACGCAGCCACTAAAATCGGCCGTTATGGAACCCGCCTTGCACAAGCGCAATCTAGGCTCGTGTGGAATCACGTCTTAGCGAGGACGATCGCTCCTACGGGAGCGGGCATGACACGGGAGCCCGAACATGGCCTCCACCACCTCTAGCCAACCCGAAGGGGGTCTCGCCACCCCTGGCCGCCCGCTGCTGCTTCCAACCTCTTCCGCCCATGTCCAGCCGCACCTCCTGCAGTTGCACCTCTTCCGACCGACCTGCCGCTGCCCCCCCCCCGACATGTCCGCCCCAACCGAGTTACTGCCAGCCAAAGCGTTCCCGATCATCATACGCTCAGTCGAACCGCCACCACCCAAACCGCCACAGTCGACATCGCCATCGCTCGCACCGCCAGTGCCCGCTCCGCCCATGGCCGGCCCATTCCGTCCAACTCACCGCTGGCGTGCCGGGCTCCCAGGTTTGGGGCCCCCTATCTGCGGGCACCAAATGTTTTTTCGATTCCTTCTTCGGGTCCGATTGAGACCCTAAAAACTTTTTGCTGCTCATTAAATTTTGAAACATTTGGACATTTAATCTTGTCCGGATTCTTTGAACCACATTTTTCTCATGTTTTTGTATTTGTAATGTCTGATTTTATTGCCATAGATTTGTTCATTTGTAACGTCTGGATTAATTGGTCATTATTTATATCCGTTGGAATTCGCCTATATATTGAGTCATCTTCCTCTTCTTCTCGACACAGAAAAAATCCTACGCAAAATATCTCTCTAAAATTTTGTTCTCCGAAACTCTTTCTCTTCTTCACATCCTTGCTCTAGGCAGAGCTAAGTTAGGGTCAATATCTCCGAGTTGTGTGCAACGAGGAGATACCGGTAGAGCGAAGATTTTACCACTAGGAGCATTCGAAACAAGTCTGCACATAGATCCGAATTAACTCTTAGGACAGTGCTTCGTGCACACTTCCTCGGAGGCCGATAACCTTTATTTTTCTTTGTTTTGTTTGCAAATTTTTCAAAAGGAGAAAAGAAAATTGTTCTAACAATCTAAGAGTTAATTGTATGATCATCTTATATTTTAGACAATTTGATTTTTGAATAAGTTTGGCAGGGACAAGAACAACAATAGTTTTGATTGTTGATATGTAGGAGATGGTCTGACTCCTATTTGTGAGAGATACTTTTGCAAGGCACCAACATGGATGAACTAGAAGCACATTGCAAAAGTATGAGTTTAGCTTTGTTAGCTCGACCCCATATTACCACCGAATCACATGGTATTATATCTTCTTTAGGTGTATGTTTTATAGCAAATCAATTCTTGACAAGTCTTGTGCTGTGTAGGTGGACTGTTGCATTTTCTTGCAGAGTAGAATTCTAATTTATTTTTCTTGCCGCATTAGATTATTAAGGTTTCCATTATGCTTATTTTGAATTTGTTTATCTAATTAGGGTAGTAGTGTTAGTGGAATTTGTTGTCACTAGAGGAAGTTTAGTGATCAAAATGATTCTAGTCTCAGTAGGAATGCATAGAGATACTTTAGGATTGTAATCCTGCTATCTACAATGTATGACCTCATTCTCTTAATAAATGCCTTGGATTTTTTTTCGTTGTTTCCCTTAATGGGTGTGGTTTTGTGGCTTGAAATTCCTGACGATGTAGGTTTTTCAGATTGAAACAGATGATAGCGTTTAATCTGTTGTTAGTTGCTACATTATCTTGTTTTGCTTTATGGAAGTCATTTTCTATGATTACTCCTGCTCCTCCCCACTACACATACATATAAAAAATTGAAATCTCGTAAATCTTTTTAGATGGAATTGGGAATTAAGTATTTACTTTTCTTCATATTCAGATGGATTTGTGTAAGAAACAAACCTGATACTGGTACTTCTTAGTTTCTGCCTAATGTGCTTACTGTTTTGCAATTGTGTGTCAGATGATATCACAATATGACAACATATGTAAATATACTCATCCTTCCTCTTAGCTTATCATCATCGTGATACAAATGACGGACTTATAAGATGTTGCTACATACTAATATCACTATTGTCACCAGAAGAGTTGACAATTTTGTGCTTCATGATAATTGTGGTTTTCTGATAACCTTCACTTAGACAACTTTGTTGATTTTGTTCGAATTTTGTGCAACTGCTAGCATTGTGTGTTAACCTTCTTGATAAATGTTTTCCTTCATTATATCATATATGAACAAACATATATCATAATTCATATATGAACAAAATTATTCTGTATGCTTCCTTCCATTTAGTTTACTCCAAACAATATGTCATAAATTTAGGTTGATGCAACCAAAGTGTAACTCCCCAGAACCAGAATACTGGAGAGCGGATGCGTACATAGCCAGTACGTATATAGAAGTGCAACCCACCTCGCTATACGGTCACGGCTGTCTAGATACATGAGGGTTTAACTACAATCCATCAGTCACATGTGGTCAAGAACAGCCTATTGTCTTAATCTCAAGCAATGTAATACAGTTTCAAGATGTCAGAACACCAAATATACAATAGTAAGGCGTCCCATACATTACATATTCGGATGATCATGAACCTAGTCGTTCAAAATATCAAGACTAGCAAGAGTTTCAGTCATACATGATCAACCCTAGGATTTGTCAATCATATAACATCCCGTAGGCAGACAGTAAATAAAGGTACAATACGAGCTAATACGTGCTCGCGGCTAAACGCCTCAAAAGAATAATTTTACAATAAAGTGAAGGACAAAAGAAACCCACTCGTTGCTAGGGTTACGTCGGGTGGTCACTATCTGGCTGAAAGGTAGGTAGATCCTCTGGAGCTGCTCCGATATCTGGCCATACAAAACCAGCTGGATCATACCCCAGAAAGAGCAAGTGCCACAAAGGAGGCTTCACTTAGGAACTAAAACCAGCATATCAAATAGAATATTAAAGATGATTATGAATGAAACTAATAATAATAAAGAAAACAACAGTAAATTGAGTACGATAAAACCATTCAAGTAGCCAGGCCACAACCCTTAAACCAAACAAGGATCGGGGTTGGAACCCTTTACCAGAATAGAAACCCGTCTCAACTACTTGTTGGTAAGTAAAACATGATGAGCTCGACATAGGGTAAAATAAGACAATAATCGAAGAGATGACACAGAACTGCTCCGGAGCCAGATTACAACCCTTAAACGAAACAAGGACCGAGGTTGTAACCCTTTGCCTGAACAGAACTGGACCCCTGATCTTTATTGTTAAGGCAAGTATGAGTAATCATGCTATTGAAGTAAGGTAAAACATGACAAACATGGCATGAGGAGCAAATGACAATAAACGAAGAGAGGACACGGAACTGCTCCGGGAGCCAGGTTACAATCCTTAAAACAAACAAGGATCGGGGTTGTAACCATTCGCCTGAACAGAACTGGACCCCTGATCGTTATTGTTGAGACGAGCATAAGTAATCGTGTCATGTCACAATCTTGTACAGGATCAGGACAAGACTAGGCTGGGCTAGACTCCAATCAATCACGGCCAAGCAAGAGTACGGCTTGATACTTTAACTAACTAGGGCTATCACAGGCCTAGTTACTAGCAAGATGTAATGAGATTATCCCAACAGCCACAAGCCCTGCAGACCATCCAGGTTATCCAGGTCGAATGTTCGTTTATGAAGGATGCAACACGTGATTGTGTGCTGGAAATGTGCCCTACTCGTCGGTAGGCTACAAGTCCACTTGGTGCGCCCAGATAACGGATTGCCTGTAGCTGAAAAATCTCTCCATGAGTACTGAATTATTCTAGTTTATTAGCCTTAGTCAATTGCAGTAGGTATCCTGACCATGGTACTCAGAGATCCCTATCCTAGAATGATGCACGACATTACTGGTTTATTTGTACAAACAAAATCGCCCACGGTGTCCAGGTCATTCATACTTGTCATGTCAGGCTAGCTGTCGTAACAGTATGTCGTGATATATCATGTCAGGTTTACTTGTCAAGAGTACGCCACGGCGGACCACTATTGTGTCTATGGAACATATCAGAACTTACATGACATAAGCATAAATGTGATATTTCATAATAATAATAATAATAATAATAATAATAATAATAATAATATAATCATAAAAGGGGACAAGAATGTGGAAGGAGCTATGCGGCTAATTGGAGTCATGCGGCAGAGAACATGCGCGCTTATGCGGCTGGGGACTGCGCGCTCATGCGGCTGGAAGAGGACATGCGTATGCGGCTTAAGAAGGATGAGCATATACGGCGGAGAAAAATGAGGGGGAGGGAGGAGCAATGTCATGCGGATCAGGAAGGAAGGGTGCACATGCGGCTTTGGAGGTAATAAGTTCATGCAGCTAGAAAGTGATGCGGGGCTCATGCGGCAGCGGGATGGCAACCTTATGCGGCTGAAAAGATAGGAGTCTCATGCGGCTGAGTAAGGGAGGGGTCTTATGCGGCCAAGAAGAACAAGTCACATGCGGCAATGGACTGTTGAGTTCATGCGGCTGGAAGACTTGCCGCATGAAATTCTATGCGGTCAAGTTCTGCCATGCGGCCAAGAAGTTCATGCGGCTGGGCCATGCAAGACATGCGGCTCAGCCCTTTTCTTCTTCTCCACTTGTCCGAGAAGAAGAACCATAAAGTCCATGGCTTCAAGGCTCATAAACTCTTCATCCGAGGTCGGAATCCAGACTTCTATAGGTCAAAATAGGGCAAAATGAAATTCCCTACAACGTGGAACCATCAAAACTTGGAAATAACAACGTAAGTAGATCAAAACCCAAGAAATCCGAAAATATAATAACTTAGATCTACAACAAATGAGCCATGGAAATTAGAAAGGCTAAGTATTAAAGTGTGTTAGAATCTCATGAGAAAGAGAATGGAACAATAAAATGGAGTTCCTCCATGAAGTAAGCTGCACTTGCCTAAGCTCTCTCTCTCTTTTCTTGGTAGGTGAAAGAGTAATGGTAGAGAAGAAGAAGTAATGGAGAGAATTAATGAAGAGAGAGAGTTGGGCGACTATAAATGGAAAGGAATGGGGGTAGATGGGGGTTGGTTCTCAAGAAAACCAATCCAAACCAAACCAAACCAACAAGTTGAACCGAACCAAGCAATCATGCAATGAGACATGAAACATACGTACACGTATACTAGAGTACGTAATACGAACCACGGTCGTTACAACTCTATCCACCTTAAAAGAATTTCATCCTCGAAATTTAATCAAGAGGCTAGAGCGGCAAGGACAAGCTATACTAATCACAGGCAGGTTATAACAAGCAGTCTACCATGCAGTCATTCATTCAAACAAGGATTTGAAAGCATAAGGCATAAGGAAGACATTATACCTTACGAGTCAAACAGGTCGGGATATCGCGATCGGATATCATCCTCACGCTCCCATGTTGACTCACCCAAAGAGTGATGACCCCAAGCAACACGGACTAAACTAATAGTCTTGTTCTTGAGTATCTTCTCTCTACGGTCCAATATAGACACAGGCCTCTCCTCATGCGAAAGGTTGGTACCAACAACCAATTTTGAATGATCCAGGATATGGCTCGGGTCTGGGATATACCATCGTAGTTGGGATACATGAAATACGTCATGCACCTCACACAATAACGACGGAAGAGCGAGACGATAGGACACATCTCCTACTCGCTCCAGAATGTCGAACGGTCCTATATACCTAGGACTAAGCTTTTCCCGTACGCCGAAACGAATGACGCCACGGTTAGGCAAAATTCTCAGAAATACATGGTCGCCGACAGAAAACTCAAGAGGGCGCCGATAAGTATCGTCCCAATAACGCTGGCGATCTTGGGCAACTCGAAGATGATCTCTGACTCACTTGACCACTTCAATGGTCTGAGCAATCATTTTCGGACCGAGCATCTGCCTCTCTCCAATATCATCCCATGCCAGCGGGGATCTGTACTTCCTACCATACATTGCCTCGAATGGTGCCATCTGGATACTGGCCTAGAAACTGTTATTGTACGAGAACTCTACCAGGTACAGGTGATCTTTCCACGAACCACCGAAGTCGAGCGTACAAGATCTCAATATGTCTTCCAAAGTTCGTATGGTACGCTCTGACTGACCATCTGTCTGCGGATGATAAGCTGAGCTGAACTGGAGGTGGGTCCCCAAACTCTCCTGCAGGCTACGCAAAAAGTGCGACATAAATATGGAATATCTATCCGAGGTGATACTGACTGGTATACCGTACAACCTGACTATCTGCTTGAGGTACATCTCTGTTAGCTGAGCCGTCGATTGATCGACTCTGAACGGGAGAAAATGAGCCACCTTCGTGAGCCTGTCTATAATAACCCAAATAGCATCTCTGCTAGCCGGGGATCTAGGTAAGCCAGTCACAAAATCCATGGTTATATACTGCCACTTCCATTCTGAAATTGGCAAGGGCTGAAGAAGTCCAGCTGGCCTCTGATGTTCAGCTTTAACTTGTTGGCAAACCAAACATCGAGAGACAAACCGGGCTATCTCCCTTTTCATGCCATTCCACCAAAAGTGCTGACGAATATCACGGTACATCTTTGTACCACCGGGATGAATGAAATACTGAGAACTGTGAGCCTCTGCCATGATCTCCTGTCTGATATCTCTACTGGGTACACAAAGATGCTTCCCATGTCGGAGTGTACCATCTTTATGGATACATAACTCTGGTCTTCGTCCTGCCTCACACTCTGCTCTGAGTCGCTGAAGCTTGGAGTCTGCTGACTGCGCTATCCGGATCCTCTCGACTATAGTGGACTGAACCTGCATACTGGCCATCAATGCCACACTGGAAGGGAGAACAACTTCTATACCCATCCTCTGAAGATCTGCCAACAGTTTTGGTTGCGCTGTTAGGAAATAAACTCCAGCTCTCTTGCTCAATGCGTCTGCAACAACGTTGGCCTTCCCTGGGTGATACTGCAGGTTGACATCATAATCTACAAGTAGCTCTAGCCACCTCCTCTGACGTATGTTGAGATCCTTCTGGGTGAAAACATACTTCAGGCACTTGTGGTAGGTAAAAATCTCTACCCTATCTTCATACAAATAGTGCCTCCACAACTTAAGTACAAACACTACTGCTGCCAGCTCCAAGTCATGGGTTGGGTAATTCCTCTCATGATCACGAAGTTGTCATGATGCATAAGCTATTACCTTCCCATGCTGCATCAGAACACATCCTAAGCCTCTGCCTGAAGCATCACAATATACTGAGAATCCTCCGGTTCCATCTAGAAGCGTGAGGATGGGTGCCGTCATCAAGCCTCGCTTTAACTTCTCAAAAAAACTCTGGCACTCTGCTGTCCTAGCAAACTGCACATCCTTGCGGGTCAACTGGGTCAATGGCACTGAAATTCGAGCAAAGTCTGAAATAAATTGCCGGTAGTAACCGGCCAAGCCAAGAAAACTGCAAAGTTCTGCTACTGTGCTGGGTACTGGCCACGTTTCAATAGCCATAATCTTCTGGGGATCCACTTTCACTCCTCCTCTGGTAATGATATGACCCAAGTATGAAATACAATCGAGCCAGAACTCATATTTACTGAACTTGGCATACAACTGGTACTCTCTGAGAATCTGAATAACCACACGGAGATGATGCTCATGCTCTGCCTCACTCTTGCTGTACACCAGGATGTCATCTATGAACACAATCACAAACTGATCCAAATAAGGCATGAAGATACGATTCATGAGGTCCATGAACACAGCCAGCGCATTAGTTGCTCCAAATGGAATCACAAGGAACTCCCAATACCCTATCTAGATCTGAAAGCTGTCTTCGGGATGTCCTGCTCTCTGACTCTGATCTGATGGTATCCTGACCGCAAGTCAATCTTCGAGAATACTGCTGCCCCTTTGAGTTGATCAAACAAGTCATCTATCCTCGGGAGAGGATATCTGTTCTTGATTGTCACTGAGTTCAGGGTACGATAATCTACACATAATCTGGACATACCATCCTTCTTTTTCACAAGAAGCATCGAGGTTCCCCAAGGTGATCTACTAGCACGAATGTATCCCTTGGTTCCGAGTTCTTCAATCATCTTGTATAATATCTCTAGCTCTGACGGTGCCATCCTGTAGACTCTCTCTGACACTAGGGCTGATCCGGGAATCAAGTCGATGGTGAACTCGATCTCCCGCTCCGGCGGCATCTCTGGAAGCTCTTCTGGAAAAACATCTGGAAACTCCTTAACTATCCGGGGCAACTGCACTGCTGCTACTGCCATCCGTAACACTGGAGGAGAAGGTTTAATTTTGCCTCGGGAGAAGGAAAACTCTGGCTCGTCGGGAATGCTAAAAACAACTCTGCCGATGTGGCAGTCTATCCTAGCATACTAGTCCCTTAACCAATCCATCCTTAAGACCACATCATAATCGGCCATCGGAAACTCTATCAACCTAGCGGGAAACTCTCTACCGCTAACTACGATCCGACACGAGGAAAATACCATATCTACTCCCACAAGTCCGTTACCAGTAAGTATATTGAGCCTTACTGATAATGACTCGGGCTCCAGTCCTATCCGTGTCACGAATCGTACAGACATAAATGAATACGAGGCACCAGAGTCAAATAATACTAAAGCTGGAAAGGTGTTGACGAGAATAGTACCTGCCACTACCTCACCTGGTGCTAATCCTTCTTCTCCCATGGTCAAAGCCAGCACTTGACCATGCCCTCTGGGTACGGGTCCCCTCTGCTGAAAACTTCTCTGCCTGCTCTGGATCAGGGCTTGGGCTTGGGCATACTACTGCGGTCTCTGCTGCTGGAATGCCTGGGCCTGCATCTGCAATGGCCTCGGGAACGGGTACTACTGCTGCTGGACTGGTGCTGGTCCTCTAACTGAAGGACTGGAGAAGGCTGATGAAGATGAACTGCCCCTGTTCGGGCAATTTCTAACCCTGTGGTCCGGGGCACCATAAACCAAGCACAAATCCTGCGTTCTGCGACACTCCGATACCACATACCCCGGCTTCCCACAGTGTGAACATCCCACTGCGAAAGACTGCTTCTACTTCTGCTGAGGGTGCGTCAGGGTTGAATGCTGAACCGACGTCACTGAGGCCGCCCGCCTTGGAGCTCCAATGGTCAAAGCCCTGGCTGCCGGGACTGGTACTGAAGATTGATTCATCTGGCCATGGGATCGCTTCCGACCTCCGGTCCTATCCACGATCCTCTGGGAGGTATACTCATGCCTCCTAGCTGCTCTCAATACCGCATCAAAAGTCTGATACTCAAACTGCTCTACTACCAGCAAAATCTCCAGGTGGAGCCCCTACTAGAACTGCTGGGCTCTATCGAACTCGGTTGCTACCAAGGTGTAAACAAACCGATTGAGTCTCGAAAACTCGACCGCATATCCGTCGACCGTCCTGCCCATCTGCTTCAGATTGGTGAACCTCGTCTTTAGATCGTACCGAGCTATAGCATAGAAATACTTGGTCTGGAATCTCTCTCGTAATACTGCCCAAGCAATATGTGCCACTAATCCAAAAGCCTGTGTCGTCCACAAGCTGCAGGCAAGATCCAATAACTGTAGGCGCACTACGACCACCTTCTCGTCCTCTGGAGTCCTGGCTGCTTCTAGAATCACCTCTGTGTCCTGAAGCCATGCATCAGCAGCGATAGCATCTTCACTACCGTCAAAGAAGGGAGGGTTCAAGCGCTTGAAGCTGTTGATCGTGCTGTTACCCTGATGACCTCCCCTGGTCAAAGTATCTGCCACCGTCTGGTGCAAGGCATCTTCTCGACGATCCTGGAAAGCTAATAATGACCTGATGAGACCCACCAAAGTGCCATCATCAGGCTCTGCAGGCTGGACGGGCTGAACTGGTGGCTCTCCTCCAGTAGGCACGACTGTGGAGGCTACTCCCGAATGCTGGACTGGATCTCCAGGTTGCTGCTGGTCCACGGGAGGTGCTCCACCTAGCTGATTGGTAGGACCAGGAACAATGCCGCTGAAGAAGACGACATAAGGAACAATAAGGAAGGACCAGGACAGATCAACGATACAGACATGTGATCAGGTCAAGATTTTTAGGGATTTAGAAGATACGAACAGATATCAAGGGCGAGTACTGATTAAGACATCTATTCGGTAAACCCTCACATATCTTAATTTTTAAGACCTGCATGGGCCACCATTTAAACCATGTAACACCCCAGAACCAAAATACTGGAGAGCGGGAGCGTACATAGCCAGCTATGTATATAGAAGTGTAACACACCTCGCTATACGGTCACGGCTGTCTAGATACATGAGGGTTTAAATACAATCCATCAGTCTCATAGGGTCAAGAACATCCTATTGTCTCAATCTCAAGCAATGTAATGATAGTTTCAAGATGTCAGAACACCAAATATACAATAGTAAGGCATCCCATATATTACATATTCGGATGATCATGAAGCTAGTCGTACAAAATGTCAGGACTAGCAAGAGTTTCAGTCATACATGATCATCCTAAATAATATAGAGGACGGTCATGCCTATTGTCTTCCATCAGCATATCATCCTGTGTGAAGGTAATGTTTGGAATTAATTCCAACACACTGTGACAGCTATTTCACAAACTTGTAAAAGAGTACAAAGTACAATAAATTCTGGAAAAGTACAACTATAGGAATCCGATCTGAAGACGATCGCTTTATCCCTTGGACGACGTGAACTTTGAAGACGATAGCCTCTGAAGAATTACAGCAGCACTTGGACAAGAACTCCTGATCTCTGATGATAATATGATTTCCCCTTTAATGAAGAACTTGAAACTCTATTTATAGAGTTCTAGAAATAACTATTTTGTAGTTATTCTGGATTGCGCACAATGGTTTGCGCTGGAGGCAGACTGTGCAGACTGTAAACTGCGCTGACCATTGGACAGTTGCTCGATCGTGGGCTAACCGTACTCAGATGCGTGGCATTGTTTGATTGAAATACGCTTGGTCGTGTGCAGGCAGTTGCCACGTGGCGAGCAATTGATGGCATGTAAGCCACGTAATAAATGTCAGTTAGCTTCAACAAGTTTGATGGATCGTGCCACTTGAATAGCACTGGCTTCGAACTGCACTCAGATCTGGTCGATAGATTGCACTGGCGTTGGATAGCTGGACCGCGCTAGGGCTTGGCAGCTGGATCGTGCTAAGATTTGGACAGCTGTCCTAGAAGGCGGTGTGGCACGAGAAACGAACAGACTCCTCGCTTTTCAGGCTGTCAGGCTATCAGAAGATTTGATTTTCTTGTCAGGTAATGATGGCATTGCCACGTCAGCCTAGCGCGCTCGGGCATTGGCGTAGTTCAGGCTAGCGCAGTTGATTTGTAGCACAGTCTGCCTACTGTACAGTTTATTGAAGAGTGCTCAATTTTACATTTCTCTGCATATTTGATGGATGCAACTTAATTTTTAGGACTTACAAGACCCCCTTCAAAGTTTTCAAAATTTGAAAATATTCAAAGTTTCGAAATACTTTGGATTTCAAATTTAAAATCAAGTTACGCTCTGGCTGAGCGTTTGGAGGAATTAGCTCCGACTTTCTCGGCGCAATCGGAGGTGACCGTTATGATTCTGTGAAAAACTATAAATAGTTTCTTCTCCCTTTCTTTTAATCTTTACTTGCCTTCGATTTCTCAAAAGAAAGAAACTCCTCTCCTACTCTGACTTTTTCTTCCTCTTCTCATCATCAACATCAATGGCACCCAAGCGATCGGCCACTGAGAAGGGAAGGGCCCCTGCTGAACCTTCAACTCGTGTTGCACCACGAGTCTCTCGTCACGAGACAGGTCACCCAGCTCTGCAAGGTGAATGACGAACCATGATCGAAACTCTTTTTAGGGTTTTTGATGTTTTGAACTTTCATGCCTCTCTCTTTTTAGAGATTGATGGTATTCTTATGCCACCCTGTTTAGGGTTTCGGCTGTATGTTCAACAGTTTTCATTTTTATGAAAACTGTATCTTTGCGCAATTGGTTGGAAAGTGCTGACAAAATGATCAACGCAATCCATCGATTTACGCATTGATGCGCAATCTGATGTTTTGTGCATATCGGTTGCTAGCGCAAACTGATGTCTTGTGCAAGTAGGTTGGCACAATCTGATGTCTTACGCACATTGGTTTGTGCTGGCAAAATCTGATGTCTTGCGCACATTGGTTGTGCTGGCATAATCTGATGTCTTGCACACATTGGTTGTGCTGGCATAATCTGATAGTTTATTTCACATAGCGCAATTTGATAAATTTGTGAAGAAATTTTGATTTCTTTTGTACATACTGATCTTTGTCTCTTTATTTGATGTAGTTAACCTCAAAGAAGATCCTAACTACGAGGTCCTTGCAGGATCTCTGTCTGAATCAGCATTCAAAGAAGATATCTCTCATGTCTCTTTTCCTCAATATACTTTACCGTCAGCTCGGCAGGCTGTCCTGATTGCACAGGATAATGATACTTTATTATGTCTAATGAACGGGCATCCTCTTCAAACTGCTGACACTGTCACCTATAAGAAACCTCTGTTCTTGTTCGGTGAAGCTTTTGACAAGAATTCTCAACCAAGGCCTCGCATGGAGCAGAGAATTTTCCAAAGGGGCGAGAAGACGATACTTCTGCCAGAGATCTCCAGATGTCTTCCTCTATCTAGATATGCTTTTGCAAGCTATCCAAGAAGAATGGAATGGGACATAACTCCGTTACAGCAGGCCCGAGTGGGTAATATCTGTGTTAAGAAGGGGCCAGACCACAAGGATATCTTCTACAGTTCTTCTGAGCGACATAGCTCTCTACTCAGGGGACTCAAACCCGGGTGCATCCCGCCGAAAGATTTTTCTTTGCTGCTACCAGTAAGAACTCTAATATTCGCAAATAAGTTTGCGAAGGTGGAAGGGAGGTATCCGGACCAAGACCTGCGGTTGACAGGTCTTATAAACCCGGACATTAAGAGATGGATCTGTATAGCCAATTGGATATTAGTCCAATTTGAAGATCAGCTTAAAGAGATTAACCTGTATCATGCAGTATATGCCACAGTCTATGGCTTCTCCCCTAATCCACATCTATTCCTTGCGTTGGCGGAGAGATACAATTATAGGACTGGGACTTTCATGATGCCACGCGGGGAGATTGGATTAGCCTTGCATGAGATGAAGTATATCTCAAATCTACCGATGGGGGATATCCCTTATGAAGAATTTGTCCTAACAAATGATGAGTTGGACAGACTGCGCCAGGAGAATGCCCGTATGGTAGATGTTTTTGAAGAGCTACTCTGCCACTACAAGATTTGCTCTTTATACTACAAGAGTGGCATGGCCGACACGTGCTATTCGACCAAATGGTTGCCATATCTTTTTCTCAACCATATTATCGAGAAGAAGACAAAACAACATAAAAAATGCAATCCCAACTTCTTTAAACCGCTTAGCAACAGTGAGGTGATAGAGTTGATGGAGACGCACAACGAAATGGATATCAAGATTGAGGATGATCTTCAATATCCTCCTTTCAAGGAAGGTGACATCGTCAAGAGTTTTATGAGGATGGGTTACAGGCCCATGTCAAATGAAGCCCAACTGGCAGGTTTCCTTACCTACTGGCTTCGACGATATGTCGTTCCTGGGGCCAGTGCAGTTGACCGCTTCCATCGTGGCGTACTGTTTGCTGTCGTCCGTCTAATCTTCCGCTACCGGATGGATTTGTTGTCAGCGATGACATGCAGAATAAATGCCAGCCTCCGTCTCTTCGTTGATTCGATGATTCGAGAAAAAGGCGAAAAGGGACATTTTCCTCGGCTAGAACTACCATAAACATATATGTTCGGATGGCTGCTTCTACACCATCCTTCCTTAATGAACCCTGCTATGGGAGCAGTGAGCGGCAGTTTTCTGAGAAAATATTCTGGATGTAAGTGGATCTATACCACTTTGAAAGACTGCAGGCGAGTCTTGAACCTGGGCAAAGGATGGAACTCCTTCTGTGTTCCACCTCCAGCCGGTTATGAATATATGTCAACGAACCTCGTTGACTCAGTGAGAATGCAGCCTTTGGGTCATACAGCTTTTGATTGGTTGAGGACGATTCGGCCATCGCATCTAGTATACCGGTTCAAAGATGAATGCTATCTTGAACCTTATCTCCCAAGCCGTTTTGCACACCAATTCGGCTACGACCAATTCCACGTAGGCAATGCCATAACATGCCTACAGGGAAAAGGTTATTTGATTGATGGACCCGGGCTTGGGCCTATTACAATGCCCGTAACATAAAGACGACGTTCTCAATGTCGACAAAGAACGACCGTGGTCCCCGCATGCTGTATACTTATTCGATCTTTTATACGTCAGAAAACACTTTTGCTGAAAACTTTAACTTAACAGACAGCTTTGCGACGGTAACACAATTTAGAAAAGGAGCACCTGTTTTGTTGCCTCCTGGTAATGATGAAGAGCACGAGCCAGCTGATGCACCTCTAGAAGCTTCGAGGGAAGCCAACTTCCCTGAAGAAGTCTCTGCGTGTTTCTTTGAAAGTTGTAAGATCTCCGGTCAAGGAAAAAAAGAAGAGAAAGGCAGAAGAACCATCTTTTCCTGTCTCTAATAAGAAGAAAGCTGCTGTAGACTCTTCGGAAAGGGTTACTACTCGATTGCAGTCTCGGCAACAGGCTGAGTCGGCTCACCGAGAAGAGGTGACGACCCCAACTTCCACTCAAAGACAAATACATGCTGCAGACGTAGATAGCCCGGAAGAACCTCTACGCAGAAAGAAAATAGCTTTCAGAAAGAAAGTGGCCACCCCTCCAAAAGCTATCCATACTTATGCTCTAATAAGTGCTGCCGTCGGGGTTATGATGCCTTCACCTACGCCTGCTCCTGAGCCTAGGCAGGTGACAGATGCAAAGATAAGGGACGAGGTTACAGACATAAGAGAAGAGACTGCAGAGGCAAAAGATGAGGCTGCAGGAAGAGAAGCAGATGCAACTCCTACCTCAATCAATGAGTCAGAATCATCTGTCGAAGTATTGCCATCTCCCACACTTGCAATGGAAGCTGCTCATCTTCCAGCTACACCAAGATCGCGTCATGTTGAAGAAGATCGACTGATGATCGAGGCTCTGGATGGATGTGATTTTGACTTCCATGACATGGATCCAGTTGATGCAAGTGATGATGAGGAAGCACCGGAGGAGGAGGCAGATGACGAAGAAACATCGACAGAAGATGTTAATGACAATGAAGAGGATGTTGCTGTCTCTACACCCCAGGAGAAGAATGCTGATAAAGCAGCACCGGAGGAAACTATTGTCCCCGATCAAAGAGGTATTGACTGATTTTAGTAATCTTCACTTATAGATCAGAGGACTGATGTTTTAACTTTTATTCATACAGAGATTCAACCTTCTCCGATTCTTCCGGTATACACTGACATAGTGCAGATAGAGGCGATAGCCAGCGGCAGTCGTCATCTATCTGGCAGCTCTGAAGCGGGAAGTAGTCAGGCAGTAATGTCTGAAACTACTTCCGCGAGGCTCCAGCCTATTCCATCAAATGACAATCTTGTCATTAAACTCAGTTTTGGTAAGCTTGCCTTCATTTTGATCTTTTTTCTGATAGTCCTTAGTGTCAGAAAAACTGATGATGTTTACTTGATTTCGCAGAAGAACATCTAGGAGGAGCAACTAGCTCTACAATGGCTCCGTTATCAAAAGAGGCTACGGCCGATGTTCAAGAAGCCGAACTTTCGCCTTCACAAGCATCTGCTGCTAAAGCTTCTGTTGGAATAGCTGCTACACCGAGTACAGTAGCTACAAATAAATTTGTAGTGGGTTCTTTCACCAATTTTTTCTTTAGTTCCTTGGGACCTTTAGTAGAAAGGGTAATAGAGAAAGACAATGTTGGCTTCATCACTGTCAGAAGTCCAACTTCTTATCTGATCGGGTGAATCCGCGCTCAAGGTGATGAAGCTCAGGCTGCTTACCTTGAATATGTGCTGGATGAGCTAGAAGAAGCAATCAAGATTTACAAAGATCTTAACCGAGGGGAGGTAGAGCCACTTGTGAATGCCGAGTTCGAAAGGATGACTCGAGAAGCTGAGGTCACGAAAGCTGATTTCAAGACTTTCTTGGATACTTTTGCCACCAAATCTTCAGAGTATGATTCTCAGATAGATATCGTGGCGTCTGCTGCTGAGTAGAAAGAAAAGAAGGTTGCTGATCTGAAGGCAGAGTTTGCTCGACTTCAAGAAGAGTTGAGAATCGTTCAACTTGCTCTTGAAGATGAGACCACTCAACATCAAGCTGCAGTTCAACAACTAGACATTTTGACCCATGAAAAGAATGAGTTTGTCAAATCTCATCAAGATGAAATCACTCGCCGACTAGTGACTTTGCCAACCTTTGATGCTGAATCTGGAATGGCGGAGGCTAGAAGGCGGGTGCTGGATTCTCGTGAAGAACGACTCCAATCCTTGAAGCAGCATATAGCTAATATGATGACCCCTCCAACTGAGTGAAAGAAAACCTTTTGTATTTTCTTCTTTGTAATATGTCTTTTTGTAATGTCTTTTATCTTGATCAATAAAAAGACACTATTTTGTGGATCTATTATTTGTTGCATATCCTGTTATGGATATAAATAATAGTGATAGAAGATATATTAAGAGGTTTAAGACATGATATATTTCTTAGTTTAGAAAATAATTATATTTACTATATCTGCTCAGAGGTAATGTGGACATGGCAGAATATAATTTTCTTTTTTGAATATTATTATTTCGGTAGACAACTTAATCAAAGGTAATAAATACGTGACAAGTTGTTGATATCGATGAACAGATGAGTTGTCAAAATGAATGAACGAAATAAATCATCAGGATGAACGGGTGAACCGTCAATTGGATAGAGTAAATGGGTGAACGAGTGAACTGTCGGATGGATGGAATGAACGGATGAACCGTCGTAATAAATGAAATGAACGGATGAACCGTCTAATGAATGGAATTAACGGGTAAACCGTCAAATGAATAGAATGAACGGGTGAACCGTCGGATGAATGGAATAAACGGATGAACCGTCGTAATAAATGAAATGAACGGATGTACCGTCTGATGAATGGAATGAACGGGTGAACCCGTCGCTTCGGTTTACGTAATCGACTGTCTCAAGAATCTCTGCCTATAAATAGAACAAAAATTTTAGATGGAATGATCAGTTTCAATTGTAACACAAAATGTCGTCTGGAGATGCATCCGAGAAGGCTGAGATAATCCCGAAGGTCGAAGAAGTTGTTGCGGAACGTCCAGCCGAGCCAACCCAGCCAAAACAGACAGAGGCGGGCAAAGGTTCGTCTGCACCCAAGCCACCACGGGATATCTTGGACTTCCTGGTCGAGCCAGGGAAGACTGAAGAAGAAGAGGCCATGAGGATGGCCGCTTGCACGTTTCTGGTAAAATCGAGCAAGGATGTCCTCGGTTCTTTTGCCGACTATATTTTTGAAAAGGACGGTAGTGGTCCTCGTCCTGTATTTAAGAAGGACGATAGTGATTCTCGTCCTTGATATCATGTAACATCATTTATGATAAAATAAAATCAAACTTTATTTATGAACTGTCTTGTCATATTTATAAGAAATCCCTTTTATATTCATACATAATACTTTTTAAAGAATTTTCCATTGATAGGCAGCATTGCCACTCGACCGTCCAGCTCTGTGAGTTGATAGGCTCCATTTGAGAAGACTTTACTCACGATATAAGGCCCTTTCCATTTTGCATCGAACTTGCCTTTGCTCATGTGAGTCATAGTCATGGGACATCTGACTGTTAGAACGAGCTCTCCTTTCTGAAAGGCTCTTATTTTAACTTTGCGGTTAAAAGTTTTCGAGATACGGGCTTGATACAATTCAATATGTTGTTGAGCCAATAGCCGCTTCTCGTCGAACGCCTCCAGTTCTTGAAGTCGAAGAAGATTATTGTTCTCCGTAGTAAGTTCATTAGCGATGGCAATCCTCAAGGAAGGAATTTAAAGTTCCAAAGGTAGAACTTCTTCACAACTGTACACCAGAGAGAAGGGTGTACAGCCTGTAGGATTGCGGATCGTAGTACGGTAGGCCCATAGACATTCTCCAAGCTTTTCACTCCAATTATGTTTTTTAGTAGACACAAACTTCTTCAGGAGTTTGATAATAGTCTTGTTGAAGGCTTCAGCCAAGCCATTAGCAGCAGGGTTGTAAGCTGTAGAGATGACATTATCAATTCGATGATCATCACAGAACCTGGTGAACTTTTGACTAATGAACTGAGGTCCATTGTCGTGAATGATTCGTCGAGGCATACCAAACCTGTAGATAACATAGTATTTGGCGAAGTTGATGACGCTGCTGGTTTTGACTTCAGCCAAGGGTTTAGCTTCGGCCCACTTGGAGAAATAATCAGTTATTGCTAATATAAACCGATGTTCCTTAGAAGAAGGAGGATTGATAGGACTTATAATATCCATGCCCCAAGCTTCAAAAGGCCAGGAAGCAGCAGTCGGATGAAGGAATTCCGACGGTTGATGGATGAAATCTGCATGGATTTGACAGGCTCGATATTTCTTTGCATATTCGATGGCATTAGACACAATAGAGGGCCAATAGTAACCCATTTGTCGGATACGATCCTGCAGTTTAGGGCCGGGTTGATGTGCTCCGCAAACACCATCATGAGCTTCACGCAATACTTGCTTCGCTTCATCACCAGCAAGAGTAGGCCGTCATAAGTCCGTCGATAGAGAGTCTTGGTGGTTTGATTGTAGTAGAATCGAAGAGATCGTCGACGAATACTCGTAGCCTCCTTAGGATCTTCAGGAAGTATGTCATGAACTACGAAGTCGATGAAAGGAGCTCTCCAATCTTTATTGATAACATTGGCTTCGGCGAAGTTACTGAACTCAATGTTGTGATTATTTTCAATGCAGAACAACTCTCTGTTGGAAACAACGACCACTTGTTGTCTTTTGACGGAAATTGCTAAGACTGCTGCGAGATTAGCTAGAGCATCTGTCTCAATATTACAAGCTCGTCGAACATATTCAATGAAGAAAGCCTTGAATGATGTAGCCATGTAGATTGCAGCTTCATGATAGGGCACTAGATCTTGATGGCGAACTTCATAGGTTCCTCTAACCTGGTTAACAACCAACTTGGAGTCGCCATAGACTTCAAGATATTCGACGTCCAGTTGTTTAGCTAACTGAATACCAATGAGTAGAGCATTGTATTCTGCTACGTTGTTGGAGCAGGGTTCATCTAGGGAGTAAGCTCTTTGAATAATTGACCCATCTGGAGAAACAAAAACAACCCCAACTCCTGCGACAATGGTACCATTTAGTTCGATCCTGGATGCACCGTCAAAAAATAGACGCCAAGTAGAAAATTCTTCGGAGATTATATTTGATTCCAACGTCTCGTCTGGAATTTTATCATAGAGTTTGGATGTCTCTGGTATAGGATGAGCTGCTAAGAAGTCCGCCAGCGCTTGACCCTTGACAGACTTTTGTGGAACATATACCATGTCATATTGGGCTAGCAAAATGGCTCATGTAGCTAACCGAAAATTGAGTGTGCTGGATTTCTTCATTAGTACTCGAAGAGGATTGACTCAGGAAATGACATGAATGGTTTGTCCAATGATGTAATGCCTTATCTTTTGAACATCAAACATAAGAGCTAAGCATTCTTTCTCGATCGGACTATAACGGTATTCGGCACCAATCATAGTACGACTGAGATAGTAAATGGCTTGTTCATGGCCTTCTTTATTCTTCTGGGCAAGTAAAGCAATAAATGATCCATAGCACGGACATACATCAAAAATGAAATACCAGAGATTGGTGGCACCAAGACTGGTGGGTTCATCAGATACCGCTTTATATCATCGAATGCTTGTTGACATTGTTCGGTCCAAACGAAAGATACACCCTTCTTCATTAGCTGAGTAAACGGTCTGCAGCGTCCAGACAGATTCGAAATGAACCTCCTGATGTACACAAGTCGACCTTAGAATCCTCGTAGCTCTTTTAAGTTGCATGGAGGACGCACCTCTTGAATGGCTTTGATCTTCTCGGGATCCACGTGTATACCTTTAGAGGTAATGACGAAGCCGAGAAATTTACCACTAGAGACACCCAAGAATGACTTGGTGGGATTTATTTTTAACTGATGTTGGCGCATTAGATTGAAGATAGTTCTTAAATCTTGGATGTGATCTTCCTTTAGACGACTCTTGACAGCAATATCGTCAACATAGCATTCGACAGTCTTACGAAGATGATCTCGAAAGATGGTACTCATAGCTCATTGGTAAGTTGCGCCAGCATTCTTGAGACCAAATGGCATTACGGTATAGCAGTAGACTCCGCAAGGAGTGCGAAAAGAAGTGTGTTTTTCATCTTCAGGATTCATCCGAATCTGATTGTATCCAGAGAATCCATCCATGAAGGATATTCTTTCAAACCCACAAGTATTGTCGATCATGACATCTGTGATAGGAAGAGGAAACTCATTCTTTGGACAGGCTTCATTAAGATCCCAAAAATCAATACAAACTCGAACTTTGCCAGTTTTCTTCAAGACTGGGACAACGTTGGCTATCCAATCTAGATGTTGTTCTTCTCGAATAAAGCCACAAGCTATAAGCTTTTTGATTTCATCATCAATTATGTCTATCATTTCTGGCTTGAATTGCCTTTGTTGTTGCTTGACTGGCTTTGCATTAGACAAAATATTCAATTTATGAGTAGCAACTTTGGGATCTAAACCTGGCATGTCTTCATAATTCCAAGCAAAGATATCAATGTATTCTCGAATAAGAAGAATTAATTCTTGCTTATCCGCCTCTGGAAGGTTCTTACTGATGAATATTAGACGAGGCGACCCGCTCCCTCCTACATCAATTTGAACCAATTGATCTTTGGTAGGAGGTTCATGTTGTTCGAATCGGAGTTCCCATTGGGTATCCATTCGTTGAGCCCAAGGATCTGTTTCAGGATTTTCTTCTATGTCTTCATCATAGCCTTCTGGAAGTTCAACGGAGACCATATTAGAAGATACGATCAATCGATGAACTTGACCGATGCTAGTATCAGAATCCCATGATCTGAAATCAGAAGAGTTAGAGCGTTTCTTATTATCGGATTCGGAGACTTCTGGAGATAAGACTGGAGGTGAAGCATATCCGAGACCTCTTTTCGTTCTGCTGTAGTACATCTCTGATTTTCCTTTCGGAACAGCCGTACGGATAGGAGTTCGTCTACCCTTACCATAGTTGAAGCCATTTTTGAAGTCATAACCCATCTTTCGGATGATGTCTTTTGATTGTTGGCTATAACAACGTAGTTGGAGACGTCCTGTATCATTACTTTTGCTATCATCTGTATAGCTGAATTTCTTTTCTGGTCCTTTACTAAAAAGTATTGGACATTCGCCTCTCTTTCGAGAGGGGACAACAAAATATGAGTCATCTGGATGTTCAATCAAGACCTCTGTCTGAAGGGATTGTACAACTCCTATTGTAAATGACTGAAAGCTATATAGCATATCCAAATAGCATTTAGCATGATAAATGACATCAATATACTGGAAAGTAGATGCTTTTTCATTGATTTGTACATCCATATTTACAACAGGACCTTTAGCCTTAGCAGGCTTGGTCAGATCGATTACAAGAGGAGAAGAAGAAGAACGTGGAGGAAGCTTGCTATGACGAAGGTCGATAACAAGTGGCTCAGAGGAGGTGAGCTTCCTTTTATCCTTGTTACGACATAAGTCGATAACCAGTGGCTCAGAAGAGGTGAGCTCCCTTTGATCTTGACCACCATCGGTTGATTGCTTCTGGGCTGGCAGATGAATAGCCAGTGGTTTGGAGGACTGAGGATGAGAAATACGCCCTTTGACAGGTATGATGAGGGTGTCATTGGGTACTGCTTCTTGTTCTTCTTCAGTGTCCAAAGCCAGCACTACCTTCATGAACTCATCTTTATACATGCGAGCATCGTTACAATATGCTTCAACACCTTTAAAAGGGTAGAGATTCGCAACCTCTTTTTGAACCTCTCCATTGTCATCAACGTACTTGAAACATTGATGGAGAGTTGAAGGAACAATATTGTGTTCATGAAGGAATGGTCTCCCTAAAAGAGCATTGTAAGAGCAACCATGGTTGTCTATAATATAGAAGGTCACCTTTGTGCGGAGATTGCCTATTTAGAGTTTTAGGTGAATCTTGCCCAGAGGCTCACTTCTTACCTGGTTGATGGTGGTGATTATGCCAGAAAGACTATGCACTGGGATCTTCAGTGCATCTAGCATTGTCTTCGGTATGATGCTGAGTACTGATCCAGGATCTATCAGAATATGATTGACCTTCATCGTGTCGACGTATCCTGTATAATATAGAGGACGGTCATGCCTATTGTCTTCCATCAGCATATCATCCTGTGTGAAGGTAATATTTGGAATTAATTCCAACACACTGTGATAGCTGTTTCACAAACTTGTAAAAGAGTACAAAGTACAATGAATTCTAGGAATGTACAACTATAGAAATCCGATCTGAAGACGATTGCTTTATCCCTTGGACGACGTAAACTTTGAAGACGATAGCCTCTGAAGAATGCAGCAGCACTTGGACAAGAACTCCTGATCTCTGATGATAATATGATTTACCCCTTAATGAAGAACTTGAAACTCTATTTATAGGGTTCTAGAAATAACTATTTTGTAGTTATTCTGGATTACGCATAATAGTTTGCGCTGGAGACAGACTGCACAGACTGCAAACTGCGCTGACCATTGGGCAGTTGCTCGATCGTGGGATAACCGTACTCAGACGCGTGGCATTGTTTGATTGAAATGTGCTTGGTCGTATACAGGCGGTTGCCACATGGTGAGCAATTGATGGCATGTAAGCCACGTAATAAATGTCAGTTAGCTTCAACAAGTTTGATGGATCGCGCCACTTGAATAGCGCTGGCTTCGGACTGCGCTCAGATTTGGTCGATAGATTGTGCTGGCGTTGGACAGCTGGACCGCGCTAGGGCTTGGTAGCTGGATCACGCTAAGATTTGGACAGCTGTCCTAGAAGGCGACGTAGCACGAGAAACGAACAGACTCCTCGCTTTTCGGGCTGTCAGGCTGTCAGAAGAATTGATTTTCTTGTCATGTAATGATGGCATTGCCACGTCAGCCTAGCGCGCTCGGGCATTGGCGCAGTTCAGGCTAGCACAGTTGATTTGTAGCGCAGTCTGCCTACTGCGCAGTTCATTGAAGAGTGCTCAATTTTAGATTTCTCTGCCTATTTGATGGATGCAACTTGATTTTTAGGACTTACATAAAGGTTTTTAGGAAATTTGGTTTTTTACTAAGAATAACCAACCTTAGCTCAACTGGTAGAATGGGCTGTAGTTTGTTAAATGGGTCCTAAGTTGTTACTTATATTTCTCTAGTTGGTCAATACAGCCTGAAAGTTATTGAATGTTTCCTAATAATTTTATTTGTTCTCTTTTTATGATAATAAGTACAATTGGAAGACAATTTCATGTGCATTCATCTTTTTTTTAGCCCTAAAAGTAATTATTTTGCTTTCTATTCATGTTCTTGTATAAGTTTGGTTGTATTCGAAATTTTTGTTCACATGTCTGGAATTTAGTCTCATATAGTTTAAAAATGCCACGAATAGTTCTAATTCTTTTAAGACAAAATTGTATTAGTCTTGTATGCATATACAATCTATTTTGTATACATACGGTTTCTTTAACCTTGTGTAAGCATACAAACAGTAGATCATAATAGACCATTGTTTAGCAAATGGTTTAGCAATTGGTTATCTTGTGTACTCTAAATTGTTGGATGTATAAATGTTTATCATGCACTCTTGTGGTAGTGTTGACTGAAATATTTGCTATCAATGCCTTCTAAGAATCACAAACACCATAATTGCAGTCAAAGATATTCCAAGGTATTTTTTCCATTTGAATTTCTTATTTACGGTTCTTGATTCATACTCACCCTTAGCTCATCAATCCATCATGAAGTCAAATCCACATGAGAAGACAAATATTGTTGACACAATATACCAATGTGTGTTTTGAAGTTGTCCATACAACTACCAAGCATATCAAAAAGTGTTGTGCCTACTCATGTTTTCTTTAAGAGAACTTAGTGGTTTCAATCATTAGCCCAATATTATCTATTTATACAAATACTCAAATTTAGAGTTGGATATCTCTATATTCATGAAATTGCCTAGAGACCTGAATGTTTCTTGTTGAATTTTGGATCTCTTGTGTTGATCAATTATTTTGTTAAACTACTGTACCGAATGCATTGTTATGCCAGCATGAACAAGCTTGGGCCAATATTATTTTAGTTATCTGTCCTATAATATACAAACTAAATTCTATTTTCTTGAATATAGGATCATTAGAAATATTTTTTAATCTTTGGAAAGAAGCAAAAAATGTTAACTATTACAGTAATACAAGTTTATTTTTGTACTCACTTATTCTTAACATGATCTTTGTAAATGTTCTCTCTCTAAGACAGAAGTATTAGAGATTGTGACTTGTTAGGAAAGGCTCAAACATGCTGAGGGTAAAGGTACGTAAAATAAAGTTCTTTTCTCTATCTTTCTGATATTATTGAGTATTTAGCGAGAATAATAAAACTATATCTAAATAATGTATAAAATAACATATATTTTGTATTGTTATTAATAAGTCATGATCATTTGGAAATGATTACGGTATTGTACATTATTGTATTAAAGTGATGTTATGATATATTTTTTGTCAGTTTGCATGGGCCTTAGCTGACTATATTATCACAATGTTAGAATTTCTAGTCAGAAAGAAATTACAATATTGTTCTGTCACAATACTTAGATTATGTTAGACAAACATCGCTTTATATATAATCTGTGACTTTATAATTATTTTGATTCGTTCAAACAATTTAGTCACAAGAAAATAGTTAGCAAAATTGCAAATTCCTTTAAATCTAAAGATTTAAAAGTTGAGATTTTTTTACAAGTCGAAAGGGTCCTTCTGTCAACTGGACGTAAATAGCTCTAAACGACACGGTATTTAATCGTTCTCCTGTGGACTTCCGCTAGCTGGGAACCGGCCCCTACAGCTAACCCAAGTTGATCAAAACTTGATAAACTAAAGATTTAATAAGGTCAATTAGCAAAAATTACTTAAACTATTATTCTATTAATTTAGACTGTTATTTTTTAAACATGGCTTGTAAAAATAAATCTTTAGAGCCCAGACTGAAAGTTACTGTCTTACTTTAAGAGCTAACAGAGCCAGATGAGTTTTGGCTCACTATCCTAGGGCTTATATCAGTAATTAGTGGAATCACAAATTTTTAACTCCAATGACACAGAGTATAATTTACGAGTAACCCAAACATCTCGTTAGTCAAAAAAAATTCCTAAAGACATGGACTACAATTGGTTTCATAGAATTCTTAAGTATTTTTTGAGTCATTATATGACATTTTCTTCAGATATAAAAACACTAAAAATCACTAAGATCCAGTGTAAGGTTTCATTTTTGGAACAACTTATACACTCGTAAGTTAATAGGTCCATGTGACAAACTATCATAGTTAGGAGTATCAAAAAATTTGAAATAGTATATTTAAACATAGTTTGTGTTGAAGTTGAATGGCTCAGATATCTTACTATGTATATACACTACAACAAATAGGGCATACAATAGCAGTTTATCTATAGCGTTCAAGCCTCCCTGCTATAGAATGTCATCATCAATAGCATTCATTCCGCAGTGCTATTAAAAGAGCGTACAATAGCAGTTTATCTATAGCATTCGAGCCTCCCTGCTATTATAATATCATCATCCATAGCGTTCATTGTGAAGTGCTATTAAAAGTTCATACAATAGCAGTTTATCTATAACGTTTATGCCTCCCAGCTATTTTGCTGTTAATAGAAGTTTATATAGCGTGTTATGAACGCTGTTAAAGGTATAATTTTTTCTGGATGCTGCTTATGTTGCTATGCCCGTATGTCAAAGTAAGGTATCCAGTTCGATTAGGAGCAACATCGTATTCTATATATTTTACATGATTAAAAAAAGACTAGCACATTTTGGATGCTATATAGTTACAACGTCGTAATGGGATTAAATCGTTACCGTAAAAAAAATTATGCCAAGGAGTCTGCAGAATACTCTTCAAATCAAAATAACCTTTCAGAAATTTTATATAAAATTCCTCTACCCTAGTAAACCGAATAAAAAATTTTAGTAATATATATACGAAATATATCTTTGTATATTTAGTAACTATATATTGACAAAAAAAATTATAAATAAACTGAAATATTGGTTAAACCAAATAAACTGAAAATCGAACAGATTTATTCCATTCGATACGGGATATTCGGTTGGTTTCAATTTTTGTTATTCGATTTTCGGTCGAATTTGGTATTTGGTAATTCGGTTCGGTTAACCGAGTTAATCGAATACTCACAATTGAACTATCTACTGTTCCAATCATGGGAGAAGCAACACAATTTTTTTTTGATATTTAAAAAAATTAGTTATAGGATGTTGTGACTGCTATAGGAGCGATCCAGTTTTGCTGTATAATTTATAGGTTCTCGATAGCGACGTTCCCGTCCGTTAGATATTCAGAAATTAAATCGCTACCGTCACTACAAAATTATGGTAATTTAGTGACTAACTGGACGACTAATCCTTTTTCATTGCTAACTTAGCGACAAACTAGCGACTGATTTTCTAGTTATTGATAATTAAGTTTAATTAATGAGATAGAGTTAATCGTAAGGCCGTTCCTAGATTGTTGCTAAATTTTTGCAATTATCAACGACTAAAATTTTGCGTTGCTAAGTAGTCGGTAATTTCTACATAATACATAGCGACTAAACTTTTAGTTGCTGCAAAAACCTGCCCCAATTTTTTTTCCCCCCAAAACTCAAAAGTCACAACTTCTCTCCCCAAAACCTAACATTCTCTCCCCAAAACTCAAGTCACAGCTTCTCCCTCCCTCATCCGCACATCTGACCCCCTCCTCCAGACTAATTCGCCCGGTAGAAGAAGCATCAACTCCTTTTTCGTTTCCAAATATTTTACCCCCTCCAAATATTTTTCTTTTCCCCCAAACGTCATCCTCTTCCTCTAATTTCTTTTTCTCCTGCTATTCCCAAACCCTAAAACCCTCCTTCCACCGCTCCCCACCCAAATCACCACGGACTCCATGTAGGTCGATCACGCGGTCATCCTCCTCCACGACGACTTTAACGAACTACCCCTTGCTGAAGTGGCTGGACCTCCTCAACGCCGTCCGTGATGGCCTCGACCGCGTCCGCCTCTGGTTCGGGCACCTAGACATCGTCATCCCCGCCGTCGGCAACCATAAGCTCTGCGTTCTAGGAAGTCCCTCGGCGACCACTCCCTCCTCGGCGAGACCGACCTGGTTCTTCCGAACCACCAACACAATCGGTCCTTCAGCCGTGACCCGAATCGCCGTGGCCAGAGCCACCACCTGCGGACCCTCTCCTGGTCCGTCTCTCACAGTTGGTATGCCGCCAGGCAGCTGTAGTCCATGGGGAGCGGCCTGAGCCCTCCGAAGCCCGCCGACGTATCGGGCACCGTGGGGTTCATCCCGATATTCACGATAAGCTCGGTGCTGTTGTTCATCTTGTGGGCGCTGGTCACCGCCATCCCATGCCAGGACCAAGGGCTGCAGCACGCTCACCTCTCAATCCCGAGGAACTTCCCGTGGGCCACAACGATGGCCTCGCTGCAGGAGAAGATACTCGAGGGGCATAAGAAGAGGGGGAGAGGGACAAGAAGAGCCACAGCACGAGCGGACTGATGAGTAAGAGACTTGGCTCGAACATAACACTGGATCATGTGAACTTTCATGTATTTTCTTTTGATATTGTTGTTTTTCTTTTCAATTGAGGACAGACAATGAGAACACAAATGACTGATAACTTTTATCCTCTGCATCTAGCCGCAGGTATCAGCAAGCAAAACTAAGATTTACATGGTTCTTGAATATGTAGACGGGGGAGAATTGTTCGACAAAATTGTAAGTAGTACCCAGTTTAGATCGATTGTTATTTATCTAGGAACTAAAAATTCATGTGGGATTTGAATGTTAGTTCAGATGATTAGCTATAGCTTTTGGTCTGTATAAACCTGAGATTCATATGTTGGCTTAATAGAAAAGCAGCAAACTGAAAGTTTTCTTTCCTTGAATGTTCGGTAGGCAGTTAATGGAAGACTTTTAGAACGTGAAGTTCAAAGGCTCTTTCAGCAGATAATTGATGGTATAAGCTACTGCCATGATAAAGGTGTTTATCACAGGGACCTGAAGGTTAGCTCGCACTATTAATTCTTTGAATTCTTTTGTAAACATGAAAGTAAGCTTGATTACAGAGAAAAGACGACTTCATTTACATGGAGTTGGGAATCCTACCTGAAAAAAATGAAGTAGAACTCTTTTAATTTATATGCCTCTTCTCCTCAATTATGTGATTTTGACCTGTTTTTAGACTAGTCTAATCTTCTTCTTCTTTTTTCATTTTGCCGCTATAGCTTGAAAATATTCTTGTTGATTCGAAAGGAAACATAAAGATATCAGATTTTGGTCTCAGTGCTTTACCTGAACATCTGAGGGTATTTTTTATTTCCTGTAAAATTGATATTTTTCGTAACTGTAATGGTCAGGGCAACTCCTGGATATGTTAACCTGTATTTTGATTTTGCCTTGTTGAATTTCAGAAAGATGGTTTGCTACATACAACATGCGGGAGTCCTACTTACATCTCCCCTGAGGTAGAGATTTGAGTTTCTGTGACTTCTTTTTCTAGATTTTATGTTATCTTCAATAAAGTGACACACATGTTGATTGCTTGTAATTTCTGCAAGGTCCTTGCCAAGAGAGGTTACAATGGCGCTACCGCAGATATTTGGTCCTGCGGTGTCATCCTTTATGTCATTCTTGCGGGGTATCTGCCATTTGATGATAGAAACATTGTTGTTCTTTATCAGAAGGTATTGCATATATACATATCATGAGGTAATGATAGTTTGCCGAGGTAATTCCAATACCTTTACTTGTTTTTTCTGTGGGCTGGAGCAGATTTTCAAGGGAGACTGTAAGATGCCCAGATGGCTTTCCCCCGGCGCTAAGAATCTGATACAGAGGATTCTTGATCCTAACCCTGAGACGTGGCTAGATGTAGATGGGATTAAAGCAGATGACTGGTTCAGGAAAGATTACGCTCCTGTTGTTTCCAACGAAGAAGAAGATACCAGATTCGATGATGCCATTGCAGTCGAAGTGGTATAACGCTAGGTTCTAGTATCTTAACTTCTGATGGGCTACTAGACTTTGATGTTAAAAACTGACAAGTCCATTTCTTTTGTGAAGCCTAATGAAGGTGGTGACAATGGGAACAAATCATCCACTCTCATCAATGCCTTTCAGTTGATTGGCATGTCCTCTTCCCTTGACCTCTCAGGCTTTTTTGAAACAGAGGTGAGCTGCAATTCCTTTCTTCTCATGGTTCTTTTCTAAAAAAAAGTTAACAATTCGTTTATTACCTATTTTATCTACGCTTAAGTAGCCAGTGCTACATTGTTTCTATACTGTAATGTAATTGTAATCGCAATGTAATCAAATGGAAAAAATTGTAATCGCAATGTAATCAAATGGAAAATTATTTTTTTTCCATTTGATTACATTGCGATTACAATTACATTACAGTGAACCAAACGGGGATTAATAGTGAAAACAACACATGAAAAAGAAACTCTAGTACAAGGCCTTGAATAAAGAAAACATAAGTACAAATTAAATGAAGACATCCCACAAGTTCTCCATGCCTAATACCTAGCAAAACATCTAATCATGCAAGGATGTTAACATATCTGATGCATCGACAAGGATATTCAAACCTACAAATATCTACAAGATCAATAATTACTACATCGAAGCAATTTTTTTTTTTTTTTTTTTTTTGAAGACACAACTTACTCGCATTAGACCACAGGGCCCTCCTGGTGCATCTACTGTGATCCAGTAAAGGGAGGTTACTATATTCGTGTCTAGGTTGAACTATGATGAAATGCTATACTTCACGAATATAATGATACGAATTTGCTAATAAAATATGTATTTTGATTTACACCTAGTTACACATTTCCTACCAAGTTACCGCGAAGACTGTAGGAATAACCAATTAAATCCTGTAGATAATATAACCTCTAATTTTATGATCCTAAGAAGATGTATTGTTTGGTAATATTTTTACTGCAGGATGTTTCAGAAAGGAAGATCAGATTTACCTCAAATTATTTGCCAAAAGTTCTTTTTGAGAAGATTGAGGACATCGTTACAGAAATGGGATACCAAGTACAAAAGGGAAATGGCAAGGTAATTTATAAACATGAATCCGTATATATAATCTTCTAATATACCTGTGTGATTATTAATAATAATGGTTCAGCTCAGACACACTATAAGTGATTCGCTTCTCCAACATAAGCGCATTATATATAAGTGTAAGAGAGTTGTATCACTTGAAATATTACAAGCTTACTAGTGATTTTAAATAGCATTCTATTTCTCCTAGCGAGTTTGACTTGCATTCAGTAATTTAGTCTTCATTGACTTGTACGGAGTTTTGGTGTCCATGTGTTAAAAGCTCGATACCGAGTCTTTACCTCTTTTATGTATCTACACGTAGCTGAAAGTTATGCAACAGAACAAGGGTTCGTCAAGCCCCAAAAGCCTTGGGTCCCTCTCAGTTGCTGCACAGGTAAATAAGTTTTAGTTCATCCACTTGTATGTGCTGATTTTTTTTTTTGAGATGCCAGGCATAACGCACGGGACTTTGTGTACACTGCGTTGCATGCCTGTTAGGCCAACTGCTCACTATATGCTGACTTGTATGTGCTGATATTGATATTGAATTTCTTTGGATTACTCTGAATTCAGGTTTTTGAGCTCAGTCCATCTCTGTATGTGGTCGAACTAAGCAAATCTCATGGAGATTCCTCATTATATAGACAGGTAATTTGTTCATGTCCCCTGATTTGATGCATTGAAGCCATTGTTTCAGCTTCAGCATTTAAAAAATTTCCAGTCTGCAATATGAACTAACTGAACTCCGCTGCCTGCAGTTATGCTCAAAGCTATCGGGAGATTTGGGCGTCAGAGAGAACCATCAGTTCGCACTATTAATTCTTTGAATTCTTTTGTAAACATGAAAGTAAGCTTGATTACAGAGAAAAAGACGACTTCAGTTACATGGAGTTGGGAATCCTAACTGATAAAAATGAAGTAGAACTCTTTTAATTTATATGCCTCTTCTCCTCAATTATGTGATTTTGACCTGTTTTTAGACTAATCTAATCTTCGTCTTCTTCTTTTCCATTTTGCCGTTATAGCTTGAAAATATTCTTGTTGATTCGAAAGGAAACATAAAGATATCAGATTTTGGTCTCAGTGCTTTACCTGAACATCTGAGGGTATTCTTCTATTTCCTGTCAAACTGATATTTTCCGCAACTGTAATGATCAGTGCAACTCCTAGATATGTTAGCCTGTATTTTGATTTTGCCTTGTTGAATTTCAGAAAGATGGTTTGCTACATACAACATGCGGGAGTCCTACCTACATCTCCCCTGAGGTAGAGATTTGAGTTTCTGTGACTTCTTTTTCCAAGATTTTATATTATCTTCAATAAAGTGACATACATGTTGATTGCTTGTAATCTCTGCAAGGTTCTTGCCAACAGAGGGTATAATGGCGCTACCGCAGATATTTGGTCCTGCGGTGTCATCCTTTATGTCATTCTTGCGGGGTATCTGCCATTTTATGATAGAAACATTGCTGTTCTTTATCAGAAGGTATTGCATATATACATATCATGAGGTAATGATAGGTATGATTATATCGATCAGGGATTCAGGATCCAGTTAGCACATACCTTAGTTAAAGCACCCATTATATGTTAACCTATAGGTTATTCCTTTGCTTCAACAATTATCATTTTTTAGCTATCTTGAGATGGAATCTTTACTGTTCTCCAGATGTGTTATTATTCAGCTTTTTTTTCCTTCCTCCTTCCGGTCATATAGCTAATAAATTTTTATTGTTACTCGGGCAATTTGATGATGTCCAAAGGGCTCCTTCTGTACCATCTAAGCCACCAAGAGAGCTTAAAGAGATGGTATGAGTTACTTCTACCATGTCGTAACACTCAGATATCCGTGAAGCTCTCAAGGAGGAGGTTTACGAAGGTTGTTAATAGGTAGAGATGTTTTACGAAAAATGGTTATTTTTATTACAGGATGAAAGCAAAAGCAAGAAGGAGCTTGCTGAAATATATGAGGTTGGTAGTTTCTGGCACATCAATTTTGCTCTCTGTAATTCAACTGCAAATAATAATAATTGAACACTTGAATGTAAATGTATAATGTTTGACCTCCTTACTGATTCTGTTTGAACAGACATCGAAGCTCTAAAGGTCAGATTATTTAACATGAATATCACGGTTACTTTTAGTATTCTAAAATGATCGCGATGTATGAACTCTTGTACTTCACCGACTCTATAATATGTGGTATTGAGAAGTTAAATCCATCATTGCAGTTTCAATGTAGTATTATATGAATTTTTTTGGTGATAGAATTTTGAGTTGATTGGTGGGGAGATAAAAGCTATATAGATAAGGAAACCTCCCTAATAATCCATTGGCATCTAGTTCAGGGCTCATCGATTAGTGCATCCAATCACCTTTTTATGTTTATGTCTATTAGTGCATCCAATCACCTTTTTATGTTTAAAAACCTCCCTAAGAATCCATTGCAGTTTCAATGTAGTATTGTATCAATTAGTGTTACCCATGTTTAATGATGTCTGAATATAAAGTAGAACCTATAATGTCTGCAATTGCATATATCATATCCAAAGGCTATTGAAACTACTGAAGAACCAAGATATCCATGGACATAAGTTATGTCATGCATAGTATGTCATGCACTGTTCGCCTTGCAAGGTATGCCAATTGGAAACCTATTTTGTCTAATCTTTTACACAGTATTTTAGCCATTAAAATGGCTTCTATCAATTGCAATGTATATTTACTACTTTAGAACACGATTATCCTGCAATGTATATTTTCTTTACACTAATGATTTATCCCCTATTTTTGTGTAGGTTGGATGAAGGAAGAGGATGCTTTCTGAGGAGTTTTGGTTGTGGATAGGCTCGAAGGAAGCTAAATGTTAGATAGTCAACATTTTGGGATATATGTAGCTGACTACATTGTTAATGTTTAATTTTTGGACATATGTTTGGTACTACTTCGTTGTTCTACATGGAGAAATGAAGGATTTTGAATGTTTGGTACTACTTCGTTGTTCTACATATATTAGACAGTGAAATTAATGAATTTACTTATGTTCGGAATTCATTCTGTGATTGATTCGCATTTAAATTTTTGAATACCAGAATTTTGTGTAACTGTGGCATTATCTGCAATAGTATTCTGATATGCTGCATTCTGCAAATTTTCGAATACAGAATTTTGACTCTGTAATAGCATTCTGACATGCTATTGTTGCACATATAATAGCAGGAAAGAAATGTTATAAAAAGCAGATATATATCGAAACACTATTAACAAACAATAACATACAGGAACGCAATTAAAAATAAACAGCGTTCATGAACGCCATAACACATTTATAGCGTTAACAAATGTTATTAATGAATTATAGCGTTCGCAAAGGCTATGTAAACTATATAGCGTTTGTAAGTGCTATAACATGTCTATAGCGTTCATGAACGCTACAATATATTAATAGCGTTCATGAATGCTATTAAAGTTCTATAGCGTTCCTAATTGCTATAACTATCATATAGCGTTTCAAAACGCTATACATTGTCTATAGCGTCAATGAATGCTATAATCCATGAATAGCGTTCGTGAACGCTATAACTTTATAGCGTTCTTGTACATGGGGTTATTATAGCGGGGGCATATATAGCGGACGGAATATGCTATAATATGCATTCTACAGCGTTCAGCGTACGCTATCATATCCCATATCTGTTGTAGTGATATCAAATAGATCAAGGCCAATTTTACATATGCTATGATTGAAACTGAATAGATCAAACATCTTATTATGCATATACATGATCTACATATTTTTGTACCTGTCTTTTCTATAAATTATGCTAAAAATTTTGCTAAAGCATGATCTTATGAATTCTAACATGAACATGTACATGCAGCTGTATTTCAAGATATTAAAAGAGCCTAAAAGGCAAAAATATGATTCTTGACTATAAAAGTTATAAAAGAACTTTACAGATACTTGACAAAGAGTCTGTTTACTCTTGACGAAGAGTTTATCTAGGAAATTAATCCTAGAATCATCGAGGAGGGTGGAGTTAAGCCCATAAATAAGTCACAAGTAGTGGCAACCCAACCGAGTCTGACTAGAGATCCCAAGAAGCCGGTGTAATGCCCTGAATCCCGTTGCGGAACACAGATCGGGCTAGCGGCCGAATGGCCGAGTCAGATGAGAATTGGAAAACTTTACTTGGGAAGCTTACCAGGATCGCGGGATAATGAATTAAGATCCTTTCCTCATTATGGATTGGACGCTTTTAGACTGATGCCCAAGATGCAGTGGCACGCGTCTTGGGAAAAGAGTTCTATATAGGAGTCGCTTTCCCCGAGACCGTTGCCCTACTGGTTTTCGATGTCGCTTTTGCTGTTGGCTTTTGTGTGCATTTTCGTGATTATTTTCGATAAATGTTTTCATGGATTTACTTTTATTGTCTACGCATTTCATATCGAATCACTGAGAGAAAGAGAAGAAGTATGCTGACCAGACGTTGGTGCCAATACAGGTGCTAATGCGGTGAACCGAGCTTGACGTTGCGTAGAAGACCTCTTTCTCTCGGCAATTCACCAACAAATGAGTGGCTTTGATCCTTTGACGATCCTTAATCTTTGTGCGTAACAATGGTAGACTTGTTATTGCGTTCGGTGCTTAATAAAAGATACCTAGTAATAACTCGGAAAGATAATGAAAGATAAATTATCACATGGCTAGGCTTATGTTGCAAATCAAATGATGCTTGTATGTTGCAATATGAATTGTTGAATAGGTAACGCAAAGACCCAAATATTGGGCGGTAAGTATATCGGACTTTGGTTCGAAAGAATGATAACACTAATGAATAGTCCCTCGGTTGGATGAATGAGTATACGAGCCTATGGCTCAAGGTAAGATGGTAAGATGGCAAGTTGGCAAGATGAAATGAGAACTACGACTTATGTGTGGAAGATGTTATTATCATGCATGTTATGTCTCTTATTAGTTAAGTTGCATTACATGCATGGTCATGGACAACTTGTGCACAAGGTAGTTCCCAGAACGGTAATCCACGGCCATGGACCAGGTTCGTCCTAGGGGAACAAGGATTGATGCCGACGTACTGGCATCGATATACAGGACTTGCAGTAGGGCTAGCTACCTGCACTGCAAGGGCACCGTTATACCAGTAAGACGGTCCAAGATGGTGTATCGCCAGTGACCTTCATATAGACAGGTGTCATAGCTAACAATGTCTTATGCAGGCAAGAGTAAGTGGTATTCATAAATATACAGGGATGGCTATCGACCGTGGGTAAGACTCACCAAATTGGTGATCAACATGAATTTCTTATGTTAGAACAACATGAATTGCTTATGTTTCTAACATCATTGTGTGCTTCTTATATTTCTTATCAAATATATGAATTGTTAATGGACCCTAAGGCAAAGATAAAAAGATCATAAATCGATAGTAAACATTCATATAATTTACTATTGTTGATTTATGGTGAGACTGGTTACAGCCGCTCACCAGTACATATGTGGCAATGTACTGACCCTTGTCTCCACAGGTGCCGGGAACCTCGTGGATAATCTTAGACTCTAAAGGCTTGTTGTCCGACTCTTTAGAAGCTTCATACGTTCTTGAAGTTTCCACTTGAAGAAGACATTTTGCTGAAGGTGGTTATTGCCGCATTATTAATAAAGGGATATGATGTATGGAACAAGTTGTATCTTATTTCAATATTTCTGCAAGTTGTAGCCAAGTTTGGCATTTCATCTCGGCTGTTTGAGAGCCTTATGTTTTTTGTTTCAAAGATATCAATAAAGAGCTTATTTTAGATCATATCTATGTTGTCTAACTTCTTTGTTAATTTGCTGCGAATCTCTATTCAAAATGTCTCTTTTATAAAAGGAACACGAGCACGCCTTGTACAAGTGCAATTCCAGACTTGTACGGCATCACGTCTTAGCGAGGATAAACGATTCGGCGTAAATCAAAGCAGAGGCGAACGATTCCCCGAATCGGGGCGTGACAGTCGGTTCAATGGATAGGAACAAGCTGGACTTAGGTGACTATTATGGAACACTGACATTGAGATTAAATTCTCTTAAAATAAATACCCAAGAGGCTGTACATGTGTACATGGATACCCATCCCTATGGTGACAGTGTTCCGGAGTGATATGGTTAGGGTGAGTTTTAATTCTTAATAAGTCCAAGCATGATATGCAGGGTTGACTCCTATCACCAACCCTTAAGGACTTACATATACGAGAGGTCGTAGAGGCCGCGACTATAGGACAGGACGATCCTAGACGGCTCTCATGAATGTGGAAAAGTGTACATGGCTAAACAAATGCGCAACTCGATAGACCTAAGTACCTCTAGCATACTATATGTGTTATTTTCTGAATCTGGTTCAAGAAGTCTGACTCAAGACATAGTCCATCAAGCACTTCTTTAGACAAAGACAATAGTCACTAAGTGAGATTCAAGGATGTAGTTCATCTCTTCTATGCATAGTATATACCTGTCTAAAAACTCTCTACTCATTTTTCTTCTATTACTTTGGATCTTGACCTTTTGGGGGGGATTTTTGGCTGTGTGTGCCCTGTAGGAGCGTAAAAAGTGCTTCATAGAATGAGTCAAAGAGATAGAAGCATTCCACTCAACATGATCTATTGTTACGGGCTAATCGCTTTACGCCAGGGTCAAGCCAATGGTTTTACGCCTAAGATAGGCTAGCCACTTTTACGCTGGACAAAGCTGTCAAGTCTTGCATTTAATGCAAAGTCTGACATGAAGATTTAATGATGGCATATATCACAGAATTCGAAGGGATTTGTTTTACACAGAGACCAATGATATCGTTTAGTATGTGGACTGAGCTATTTTACGCTCACAATATGGCTTCTTTTACGCACGGAGACTATACGAGTTTTTACGCTCAAAAGTTGACGTGAACGTAAAGTTTATTTGGGCTACTTTACGCTCAAGGTTGTTTAACAGCCACTTTACGCGGGAAGTCTATGTCAGGGCTATTTTACGCCTAGTCTACTACTTTACGTTCAGAGTATTTTGGGTTGTTTTTACGTCCTATTCTTCTTCACCAATTTGGAATGTGGTTTGCCTATATGGCTTTCATGCCACATATCTCGAAGAACGTGTGTACGTGCATCCTATTCTTACTGAAATGATGGGACACATGTCAACGTATGCAGAGGATGACTTCGGTCATGGGTGGCAGTTGTTAGGATAAAGACGGAACTTTTGCTGAGTTTTTACGCACAAGAGCCCAAGTCTATAAATAGACTTATTTTTCTCAGATACACAGAGAGAGAGATGAGAGAATACATAGAGATCAGAGCCCAGAGACTTTGATTTTTCGAAGCATTCTTCTTCAACTTTTTTTCCAGAACAGAGTGAAGCAAAGCAGGAAAGCATTCGGCCTCGCCATCAGTGCCCAAGTGCGTCGATACCTTTCTGGTGACGTAGTTCTTCCAATTGTTCATCTTCTAGCAGTGATCTTCATCATCATCGTATGGTCCAAGGAACAAAGTGATCATTTACAGATCAGACTTCCATAGCAATACTTCCTATAATTAAATTTGTACTTCTTGTACTTTTTCTCGTTTTATTTTCAACATTCGATTTCCAGGCATTTTGTTAAGTGAAATAAAAATGGCGACTCTGTTGGGGACGACCTTCTCCTCTGACGAGGAGGCAATTGCTCAATATGATGATGTGTCGATTGGATCGACAAAGAAGACTCTGGTTGTACACTTCGACCAGACTGTTTATGAAGAGATGCTCCAAACTGGGGGTGGTTCTCGCTGCTCCAATGTTCAAAAATCTCGCAAAGCACGAAAAGTTTGGATTCCTAAATCCAAAATAGCTTCTGATCTCTCTGTTGCTTCTGATGGCAAGGGAATTCTTTCCACTCCTGTCGTAGGGGGTCCCGTTTGTAACGAGGCAGTCCTTACTTCAGCATTGCACTCTAAGTGTGGCAAGTTATCTCCCGTCTATGACGGTGAAGATAATCTGGTTTTACGCCCAGTGGATAAAAACCAAATTTTACGCTCAGTGCATAAGAACGAGTCTCCCATTTGTAATGAGGCAGACTCTAATACTTGTGCTTCTAAGTGTAAAAATAAGTCTCCCGTCTGTGACGTGGTAGACACACAAAAATTACGCTCTTCGCGTAAAGGAAAATCTCCCGTCTGTGACGTGGTAGACACACAAAAATTACGCTCTTCGCGTAAAGGAAAATCTCCCGTCTGTGACGTGGTAGATAATCAAAAATTACGCTCTTCGCGTAAAGGTAAGGGTCTGTTTGGTTGTCAGTTTTTGAATGATGTTTTGAGTTTAAACTTCAAAATACATCCAAAAAGTGTTTGGCTGCATCTTTCCATAACTTCACATTCCAAAAAAAATTTGAAAAACCAAAGTTTAAAAGCAAGTTTCAGAGTGGAAGAAAAAGATGTTTTGTGAGTGTGATTTTGGAATGGAGGAGCACGTGGTGGACCTCCTCTTTTTCTGTAAGAAAAAAAATCAGGGTCCCTCCACTCTCTCGCTCTCTCCCTCTCCCTGCAGGTTCTTCACTTTTCTCCTCCACATTTCTTTCACTTCCTCCTCCTCTTCCTCTTCATCTTCTTCTTCTTCTTCATCATCTCTCTATACACTCTCAGAAGCTCCCCTCCTCTTTATGAAAAATAAATGGAAGAAGACAAAAGAGGAAGGAATGGTGAAGAACTTGCAGGAAAATTCGAAGACCTTCTCGGCAACAGAGTGCCGGATCTCGTCGACGGTCGAGGGAGCACGTGGTCCGGTGTCGAATCCTCGGGAAGAACGAGCTGCCGGGATGCTGCTGTTGAGCGGCCGGAAGAGGTGCGGATCTGCAAGTGACGGCCGGAAGTCACTCATCGGCACTGAATAGATGCTTCGGCGCTGCTCGCCACGTCGGCCACCGGTGAGGCAGTGGCGGTACTCAATCCGGTTGGCGGCGTCAGATCAGACCAGTGCCCGGAGTTCTCCGGTGTCAGGGCTGTACTCGATCCGGTCGGTCGGCTGTGGATGTTTGTGTCCGATGTCAGGGCTTCTATTGTGTCCTCGGGGTTGGATCCACGGACACAGGGCATAGGTTGATTTTCTGCTGGATTTTTTGGTTGTGTTTGTATCTGACACAGAAAATGGGTGTGGATATGTCAGAGTCGGATCCGAGGCCGGACACATGGATGACATGAAATTTATATCTGGTGGACACAGCAAGAATGTTGTAATTTTTTTAACATAACTAAAAATATTTTATAAAATTTTATCAAAAAAGTTATTTTCTAAAATATTTTACCAAACAGAATCTTCAACTTTTGTTTCTAAAATTATTTTTCAGATGAAAAAGTAACCAAACGCAAACTCAGAATTTCTCTATTCAGAAAACAACTTTATAACTTACTTTCAGAAAACTGTTTTCAAAATGAAATTTCAGAAAACATATCCAAACGGACCCTAAGTCTCCTGTCTGTGACAGTGTAGATAAAATTCGCAGTGATATTTTTACATCTAATGTGAATGTACCTAAATGCATACAGCGTAAAAATGTTGTTGGTAAAGCTTCAGTTCTACACCAACAGCCTTCTTATACTGCTCTACGCAAAGTACCGAACCTACAAATCACACGCAATAAAAATGGAGTCCTTCATGCTAAAAAATCTTAAAATTTGCGCACACAACTCCAAATGTGTAGAAATATACAGTTTGGTTCTGCGAATGCAGCCAGTAATCTTTTTTATACACAAGGGACTAAACGTTTTGCTATCCCAAATGTAATAAAGAAGACTACTCCTTCTGATTTACGTGAATTGCTAATGCAAAAGCGTAAAAATAGACAATCTCCCGTGACACTCCCCCAAGAAAATCATCACTGTGAGTGTCACCAGATTGTGATCAAATGTTGTTGCTCGGCTTCCAGACGGTCAGTTTTTGATCGATTGAATTTTAATGCGCCCCAACAACAAGCTGATGAGTTGTCATATGCATCAGTCAACATGGCATCTCACACCAATAGAGGACGACGTCCTAGACGGAACACGTCCCAAACCCCAGGTCAACAACCATTCAACAGACTTCTTGATTCTTTTGAAGGGGTATATCAGAATACTCGATCAAGAAGACAAAGACAATTACAGACTTCTGATTCTGAAGCTGGGGGTACTCAATCTCTTGAGTCCGAAACTGATAGTGTTGATTCATACTTCTATACTAATCCTTCTGTATCTTCAAGAGAGGTTGAATCCTACACTATTGGAGATGAACCAGAGACGTCATCTGTTAATACAGAACAACGTCTCACTGTCGTTGAGCAATCATTGAAAGACATGCTTAATGTGATGCAAAGCATGCACCAGATAATAACGGCTCAGCAAACTGCTCAACCAACAATAGTAACACCAGTTCAGGCAGCAGTACCAACTCAAGATAGCCAAGGGGTTGATATACCTTTGAATATCCAAGAGCCTGCTGTTAACCAAAATTTTGCATCTCCAGATCCCATCATTCCAAAAGATGTACCATCTCCGGTGGGGAATACGGTACAACCAACAACTTTTCAATCAAATGTGCTTCCACAAACAAGCGAAGCCATTCAAGCAGTGCGTGAGCTCAAAGCACAGTTTGAAGTTTTGAAGCAAAAGGATCAACTCCAGAGGTTAGGGATTAAGCAACCTTATCCTCCTCATTGGAATGATGTACCCTTTCCACCGAAATTCAAGCCACAGTCAATGGTATTGTTTGATGGAAAGGCTTCTCCTAGTCAGTATATCAATTACTTTGATATTATGACTGTACATTTACAGAAAAATGATGCTCTTCTCACTCGAGTATTCATTGGATGCTTGACGGATTCAGCTTACGACTGGTATCGTAGTTTACCCGACAATTGTATTTCGTTTTTTGACGAATTTAAGGCAATATTTCTCTCTCGCTTCTATGAAGTAGGTATGGACATGAACATGTCCTTCTTAATAGAAATCAAGCAAAAGGAGAAAGAAGATACTCGGACGTTCATTGAGCGTTTCCGACAGGCGACTCTAAAGATGCCCCCTGGTATGCCAAATTCAGCGCTAATTGATACATGCAAGATGAATCTGCGACCATCCATCGCTGTTTTTACGGGTTTCCAATTCACATATTGGGCTTCGTTTATCATAGCAGCAGTTTCTGCCGAGACCAATGGTAGGTTGGCTCGTGAGCATGGGATGATTTTTGCCTCTGAGGATAAAGGAAAGAAAAATAATCCTGGTAATAATTCTGGCAATCGTAATATGAAAGGAAAAGACACTCTTATGGTCAATCTTTCTAAGAATAAAACGACGTCGAATAATCAGGAATCTTCCAGGCCAAAAGAAGAATACTCTTTTGACGAAAGTGATATCCCAGGGATATTCCAATGTCTGGTGAAGAGTGGCAAACTCCAGATTTCGGAGCCAAAGAGGCCTAATGAGGTGAATCTGACTGACAATCCCAAATATTGTATCTATCATAGATACATTAATCATCCTACCAGTGCTTGCTATATTTTGAAGAAGAAAATCCAAGAGCTGATAAATGGTGGTGCTATTGCTTTAACCAATGATGACCATACGGTTACAACCAATATGGTTTCTCTTCAATTTGGAGATTTTTCTCCACAACAAGTACCAGATGGAATTGTCCCAATTCTGAAGGCGACGATGAAGATTGTGAATATCCCGCCTGCCAGGGAGGAAAATGAAGGATTGTTGTCTCTTACATTAAAAAATGGTAAAATTATGTGGGTACATCCTGACTTAGTACCTGAAATAGAAGATGAAGGTAAAACTTCAAAATCCAAGAAAGGTAAGAAAGTTAAAATCTGCAACATGATTTCTCATGTTATTCCAGATCCTGATGATTTAGATCATCTATGGGATGACATTCCTTTGGAAAATAGACTGAGAGGATTGAACATATGTCCTCCAAGTCTGGCTCCTCCTGCCAAGCTCAAGCTTACTCATCAACAGTGGCTAGCCATAAATAGTGTTACCTTATATCGGGCACAACAAGTCTTCGCTGCTTATGAAAAAGATCCTACAGAGATTTTTCCTCGAATCCTGAATTCTTCTCCTCTCGTAGCTACGGAGACATCTATTCCTCATTCTCCTGTAGTTACAGAGATCTCTTCTTCTTCCTCTATGGAACCACTTATTGAAAGTACACTGCCTACTCACTTGTACAGTCAGCAATCTGTCCTTCTCATGAAGAAAATGGGTTATGACTTTCAAAAGGTAGAAGGTTTGAATTATGATAAAGGAATACGACTTCCTTTACAAATTTAAAGTCAAAAATCTACTATCGGATTGGGTTCTGAGGTTCCTCATAACAATTCTCACAAGAAGAAGACTAAGGAAAGGAAGATTAAATCCTGCAATATGGTACTTCCTTCTTCTGAGTCTGAAGAAAAAACTTTTGCTGGTACAAGATCTGAAAAAAAGTACCACAAAAATTACGAGGGATCCTCCAAAGAAGCTGAGAATGTTGATACACCATCAACTCAACCGTCTCTTGCTCCTACTGCGGTTGAAAAGGGGAAACAGAAAGCGGTACGCTTCGACGTCCCGTTGAAGTCTACTTCCAGTCAGGGGGTGGTGATGAAACCCTATAAATTTGATATTCTAGCCCAGTTAGCTAATACTCTGGCTAGATTATCTATCTTCGAGTTGCTTCGCCTTTCTAAAGAAAGTCGTGAAACTTTGAGTGAAGCTTTGCTGCAAGCTGACTCCTGCTTAGCTCAACTCAAGACTCCTGACAATATACCAGTGTCATGCCCACAATGTCATAGTGTGATGGAAGCAATTCCCAACATCACCTTTACACAAGAAGATATGCTGTTGAAGCATAACAAGCATGACAGGCCTTTGTGCTACACTGGGTATATTGAATCCATTGAAGTTGACAGAATTTACATTGATCCTGGGTCTTCCATTAGCATAATTCTTCAAAGTATGCTAAGACCATTGAGGATTCCTACTAGTGATCTGACTTACACTAGTACCACAATAGTTCGTTTCAACTCTGGAAAGAGTAAACCACTGGGGAAGATTCGTCTGAAGATTCAGATTGGTGATCTTCGAACTATGGCAACATTTTATATTATCAACTCAGACGTATCCTACAATATTCTTCTAGGAAGACCATGGATTCATGAACACAATATCGTGCCTTCAACTCTCCACCAATGCTTCAAGTATATAGATTCCCAAGGGGTTGTGAAGACTGAGTTTGCTGATATCAATCCTTTCAAGGGTATTGAAGCCTATTTTTCTGATTCAAGGCTCTACAAACAAGAGCATGTGAAAAAAATATCAGACATGGCTGAAGATCAATCATCTGCTGAAGACCAGTCTATTAACGAAGATCCGCCAGAAGAGCAACCTTTGAATATCAAAGTCAAAGGGCGAATCCAACCCCAATCTGTCAACAATCAACCTTTGATGATCAAGGTTAAAGGAAGAACTCAAGCTTCATCTGAGGAATCAGTGAACGTTCCTGCTAAAAGCCAAATTCAACCTCTTGTGATCAAGGTCAAAGGGCATACTTTTCGTATGAATGATTCAGAACCTCCATTGATTGTCAATCTTGGCAAATCTACGCAGAAGACGGATGATAGTCCACTAATGATTAATCCGAAGCGTAGCAGTCAAATTGTAAATGATGTAAATATTGATCATTCTGTACTTTTTGATATCAATGAAGATTTTCTTTTCGAGTATATGGCTGTCAAATTTATTGAAAGAATGACTTTATCTTCTGATAATCAAAGTCATCAATATAAAGACGACACAGACACAGAGAAAACCTTATACATTGACAATAAGGAAAATTCTTTCTCCTCATGTCGATGTTGGACCTTATGCTCAAAGGTTTTTAACATCTTCTCCCTATCTTATTCCTGTAGCCGCTTCATCGCAAGCTTGTGTAACTTATAGATGTCACAAAGAATCTTATTTCGTAGTTCCGTCTGATAAGAAAAATAAGCGCCAAATTGTGTTTGGCCTGGCTAGAAATATCCCTGTTGCTCAGACAGATGATCTGAAAGATAAAGATAAAAGAAGAATCCGAATTGATAGATATAGTCAACAATCTCTCAAGATTATCCAGAACATGGGATATGATTTGAAGACTATGCAAGGTCTCAATCAAGGCAAAGGTAGACGACTACCATTATGTGGTGATCCGTTTTACCAGAAGACTCGTCATGGATTGGGATATGATCCGTCCCATATGTTTAATGACGATATTCAAGAAGAATTCTCTTCTAGCTCTTCACAATCATCAGATTCAGAAGAAATCCATTTTATCGAATCTGATACATCTTATTCTTCTTATGTTAGAGGAGGTTATTATGATGAATCTGAGCAAATATTTTCAGCTTACATGGTTCAAACTAATGGTGAATCTGAGCCATTTGAGAATGATCCTTGGGCTCAACAGATGGACACTCAATGGGAACTTCGTTTTGAACAGCGACAGCCACCTACAGAGGATGAGGTTGTCCAGATCGATGTTGGAGATGGTACTACACCCAAACCAATATTCATCAGTAAAAATCTTTCTGAAGATGAAAAGGAAGAATTGATAAAACTGATCAAAGAATATATTAATATTTTTGCATAAAGTTATGAGGATATGTCGGATTTAGATCCTAAAGTTGCTACTCATAAACTCAATATTCTTCCTAATGCTAAGCATGTGAAACAACAACAACGGCATTTTCGACCAGATATGATGGATGCAATTGAGGCGGAAGTCAAAAAGCTGATCACATGTGGCTTTGTTCGTGAAGAACAACACTCGGACTGGGTTGCTAATATTGTTCCTATTATGAAAAAGAATGGAAAAGTCCGAGTTTACATAGATTTTCGAGATCTTAATGCAGCTTGTCCAAAGAATGAATTTCTACTTTCGATTACCGATGTCATGATAGACAATACATGCGGTTTTGAACGCATCTTTCATGGATGGATTCTCAGGTACAACCAAATTAAGATACATCCAAAAGATGAGAAGCATACTGCTTTTCGTACACCCCTTGGGGTTTACTGCTATACGGTTATGCCGTTTGGTCTTAAAAACGCCGGTGCCACATATCAACGGGCCATTAACAATATCTTTCAAGAACATCTACGGAAGACAGTAGAATGTTATGTAGATGACATTGCTGTTAAGAGTCGATCAAAAGATGATCACATTCAAGACTTGAAGACAGTATTTGAATTGATGCGCCAACATCAATTGAAAATGAACCCTACTAAGTCTTTCTTAGGGGTTTCCAGTGGCAAGTTTTTAGGATTTGTCATTACTTCTCAGGGTATCCATGTTGATCCTGATAAGGTTAAAGCAATTCTTGAAATACGTCCTCCACACAATTTAAAAGAACTCCGTGGCTTCCAAGGTCGCATTGCGTATATCAGGAGATTTATATCCAATCTCTCTGGAAGATGCCAGCCTTTCTCCCGTTTATTAAAGAAGGATGTATCATTTGTTTGGGATGAAGCGTGTCAGAAAGCCTTCAATGACATCAAGCAATACCTTACAAATCCCCCTGTTTTGGTACCTCCAGTGATAGGAAGACCATTTTTGCTATATGTTCGAGCTTTGGATCATTCACTTGGTGCTCTCCTTGCACAAAAAAGTGATATAGGGCATGAACAAGCGATTTATTATCTTAGCCGAATGATGGTCAGAGCAGAACATAGGTATACTCCTGTAGAAAAGGAATGTCTGGCCTTGGTTTTTGCTGTCCAAAAGATAAGACATTATGTGACAGGACAGACTATCCATGTCATCTCCAGAATAAATCCCATTCGGGTATTGATGAGAAAACCGAGCATTCTTAACTCTAGGTTAGCTACCTGGGCGATGTTGCTCACTCCTTATGACATGGTTTATATACCTCAAAAATCAGTGAAGGGTCAAGCATTAGCTGATTTCTTAGTTGCTCATCCTATACCTGAAACATCAAAGTTATATGAGGACATTCCAGATGAAGTTGTGGATTGCAATATGACTTTGAAAAATGACATCTGGCAATTATATTTTGACGGAGCATCACGGATTGGACCAAAAGGTAATATTGTCTCTGGGGTAGGAATCGTCCTGGTTTCTCCTGACAAAATGGTCATATATCGTGCCTATTCTCTCAATGAGCCATGTTCCAATAATGTAGCAGAATATAATGCTCTATTGATTGGTCTCTAAGTCGCAAAACAATTGGATATTGAATTCCTGGAAGCCTATGGAGACTCTCAACTGATTGTTAATCAGGTAAGAGGGATTTATGAAGTCAGAAATCCTGATCTCATCCCTTATCATCAAGTGGTAGTCGAATTGGTCCTTTTATTCAAAGGATTCTTCATTGAATTCGTACCACGTTCTCAGAATGTGGAGGCTAATGCTCTTGCTAACCTAGCTGCAGACTTGGTTGTTCCAATCCGAAGACAAAATACAATTACTTTGTTGGACCAAAATTTATTCTGTGTCAAGAATAATTTGTGTATTGAACAGAGTTATACTACAGAGTCAAGCTCTCTGCAGAGGGATTGGAGAACTCCATTTATTGATTATGCGGTTCATAGGATTTTACCTGAAGATCCAAAAGAAGCTGCATCAATTAAAAGACGATCATTTCGATTCTATTATGATTCATCTTTACATATGTTATATCGTCGCTCATATGATGGACTTTTGCTGTGCTGTCTCTCAGAAAGTGAAGCTAAACAGACACTCCGTGAGGCTCATGATGGTGTCTGTGGTGCTCATCAACCGGGTCCGAAATTACAGGATCGTATTCGAAGAATGGGGTATTATTGGCCTTCCATGATAGCAGATGTTGTGGATTACGCCAGAAGGTGTAAAGCATGTCAGATTCATGTTGACTTTATTCACCAACCTTCTGAATTTCTACATCCTACAACAGCTTCTTGGCCCTTCGAAGCTTGGGGTATGGATGTCATTGGTCCTATTAACCCTCCTTCTGTTAAAGGACATCGGTTCATATTAGCTATAACCGATTACTTTTCTAAGTGGGCAGAAGCAGTTCCCCTTGCTGAAGTGAAAACATCCAATGTGATTAGCTTCATCAAACATCATGTCATTTATCGCTTCGGGATTCTTCGACGAATAATTCATGATAATGGTCCACAATTTGCCAGTCAGGCATTTTATCGGTTCTGTGATAAGAATTAAATTCAAAATCTGGCTTCTACGGCTTATAATCCAGCTGCTAATGGTTTAGCCGAAGCCTTCAATAAGACGATCATTAAACTTCTCAAAAAGTTTGTCTCTTCTAATAAACGTGATTGGAATGAGAAACTTGGAGAATATTTATGGACTTATCGAACAACAGTCCGGACTCCTACTAGTTTTACACACATTGGTTTATGGATGTGAGGCTGTTCTTCCCTTGGAAATCCAGATTCTATCTCTACGAATAGCTATTGCTAATGAGCTAACTATAGAGAACAATGATCGCTTACGACTCCAAGAACTTGAAGGATTGGACGAGAAGCGTCTTCACGCACAACAGCACATTGAGCTATATCAAGCCCGTATATCTCGAACTTTCAATCGTAAAGTTAAAGAGAGGGTATTCAAGATTGGCGAGTTGGTATTAGCCGTTCGAAGACCGATGATTATGACTCACAAAAGCAAAGGGAAATTCCAAGCAAAATGGGAAGGTCCTTATGTAATTGAAACTGTGTTTTCTAATGGCGCCTATCAGTTATCAAAGCCCAATGGAGATCTACTCATGATGCCGATCAATGGCAAATTTCTTAAGAAGTACTATGTATAAAAAAAAGAACAGACAGAATGAAAATAAAATTTCTTTTATTATTATTTTTGTTCTGAATAAAGGATTAAGGACGAGGACCACTGCCTTCCTTATTGAATACATAGTCAGCCAATGCTTCGAAGGCGTCGTTGCCTGAGTTCATAAAAAACCTGTAGGCAGTCATCCTCTGTCACCTCCAGTTTCCAGAAACAGAGGTATTTTTGTCATTTTTTATTTTTAAATTATTTTGGAATTATTTATTTACTTATTGTAATATTTTGGGGTTATTTGAGTCAGGTTCGAATTTCAACTCATTCCGACTTGTATCGGGGACCCGGGGTAGTTTTGACTCTAGCGCGCCCACACACTAGTTAGCCATGGCCCACATATTAGTTATTTTAGTTAGTGACTAGACTAATTATTTTGGTTAGTATTAATATGGATTAGTGTTTTAGGATTGACCAAACTACCCCCGACTTAACCCCTTACCAATGTATTAGTAAATAGACTAGAAAAGGGGCTTTTGGACTTTTCCTAATAGGACAAAACCACCTATATTGGCTGGCCAATTTTGGTATGGATAGGGATTAGCCACTTCATTATTTCCTTTTCCATTCTCTCTCTTGTTCTTCCCCAATTTTTTCTAGAGAGCAAACCCTAGAAATTTTTCCACCAAATCCTCTCATTTCTTCACCAAACCTTCATCTTTCCTTCTCCATTCTATCCAAGGAAGGAGCTCTCCAAGTTTGGGAGGATTCGGAGCTCGTTCGTGTCCTTTTGGAATCTCTACGTGTCGGTGTCGAGTCGGAAAGCTTTTTCCTTTGAATCTCTCTTTCGGAAGGTATAATCTCTCCTCTAATCCATCCCAACATGCATATAGGATTATTTTGAACCCGTAGGAATGACTCCCATGGTTGTATCTCCATTTTTGTCCATTTTGTGTCCATTTGGAGGTCATAGGAGTGTCCTTTGTGTTATGGTTGTGTCCTAGTGGGAAAAGTCCCTAATGGACACATGTATTTTATCATATATTGATTAAATGATTTATTAGAGATTTATTTCCAGATTTTCTATTGTTTAGAGTTTGTATTTTTCTATGTATCATATTAGTTATATATATGTATATATATATGGATATATATATATATATATATAAAATATATATATATATATATATATATATATATATATATATATATTATATATATATATATATATATATATATATATATATATATATATATATATATATATATATATATGTGTGTGTGTGTGTGTGTGTGTGTGTGTGTTAATATCTCTCTCTCTCTCTCTCTCTCTCTATATATATATATATATATATATATATATATATATATATATATATATATATATATTAGCTTATATATATATGTATGTATATTATGATGTGTTTATGTACATTTATTGTGTTTGAATAGGTGTAGGATTCGGCCAAGGGATGGGAGAAGAATTGGCATGTTTGTTAGAGTGTGAGAGAGGTTGAGATGTATATGTATGTGGTGTAGTGTGAGTGTATGAGTGAATGAGTGATAGAGAGTGAGATATAGAGAGATTGGGGGAGGAGCTGCTCTGAAATCAGCAGCTATTTCAGCAGCAATTGCTGCCTAAAACCTGTCCATATGCCCTCACAACAGCCCTCATTTTTTCCTTTGACACACCACCAAAGCACCCCCCTAACCACCTACAAGCCCTCTAAACCAAGCCTCAGCACAGTCATGATAGTTGTCCTATACTAGCCCTAAAAACCACCCCTAAACAAGCCTATGGCTGTCCTCAACTGTCCTGAAATCAGCCCCCTTAACCACCACCAAAACCATCCCAAAACAGTCCAACTTCATGTCAATTTCAGCCCCCAAAATACCCCCAATTGCTATCCATAAAACAGTCCATGTTGGCTGCCATTTTCCTCCTCAAAACCTGTCCATATACCCCCGAATTCAGCCCCAACACACCCCATTTCAGTCCCCAAAAATTAGCCTATACATGTCCCAAAACACCCCTTGACAGCCATATAAATTAGCCCCAAACCTGTCCAATATTTTAGCCTATGTTAACCCTTATGTTCAGCCCCATTGATAGCCCTATATGCAGTCCTAACTTGTCCCAGACCTGTCCTTAAATCACCCATGAAATCAGTCCACTCTAATGTGTGTGTGTGTATTGTGTATGTGAGCTTATGTATAAGTGTGTGTATGTGAGTATATATGTATAGATAGTATCCTATAGGTGTTAGCCCATTTGTAAACCTATAGGTAGAGCCTATATGTGACCATGTGTGAGTGAGAGAGTGAGTGAGTTGGTGTATATGTGAGTGTTGGGTAAATGTGAGAATGGTATAAGGGTAAAGGTAAGGTAATTGTTAGATTACCAACATGTGATCCAAGATGGGTTAGATATCTAGAAAACCCTTGTATCTTGGTAGGTAACCCCTATATAGGATGGTATCTAGCTACCCTAAGGAGCCTAGGCTAGTATCTTGGGTATTAGCGGGGTTTCCTTGGTATTGGGCAAGCTATCGGGATTTATCTTGGTAGGGTAATGTAAGTTTTACCTAAAAAATAGGGTATTTGTGTTTGGAGTCTAAGATAGGGTTAGAACTTGATTCCTGTGGTTGGTAATGATCAAATATGGTGCTCATAGACTAGTTTTGACGTCGGTTGACCTTTTTGACCAAAAGTCAACAAAAGTCAACCGAGAGTCAACTTAGCCTTTAAGCGACCCGATTTGACCGAAACCAAACCAGAGTTGACCAGTTGACTGAAAATCAACTGTTAGTCAACATTTGACTTGTTTGACCTAGAGTTGACCCAGGGTTGACTCAGTGTTGACCAGAGTTGACCAGAGTTAACTTTTTGACCAAAAGTCAACTGTAAGTCAACCCTTGAACCAGATTGACCTAGTTTGACTTGGATTGACTTCCAGTGACCTAGTATGACCTAGTATGAGCCAGTATAACCTAGTGTGACTCAGTCTGACCCAGATTGACCTAGTTTTGACTTAGACTTGCATTTATGACTTGAATTAGCTTCCTTTTTCAGTATTTAGCCCTGTTTGACTCATAGTATCTTATTTTAGGTCTGTGATCACTCTGAGCGTCTGTTTACCTTATCAGCTCAGGACCACAGGCAAGTACATTCACTGATAGTTTTTATTGTCTTAATATCTGCTATATCCGATTCAGTTGTAGTGTTATACTCGATTTCCAGTCATGACAGTTCACGGACTAGTATATGTTGGATCATGACATGGGATGTTATTCCTAGAGTTACATGGTATATTGGTACATATTCTGTCTTATTTCAGTGTATTGGTATAGATACCGATTTCAAAAGGGGACTTGCTACCCTCTTATGGAATCCCGTGTCATAACGTGTCATGTCCAGATCTATTGTACTATTTGGGGATGGGGGAGTTATTAGTGGTTGTGTGATCAAATTCCCACATGGTTCTTTGGTACATATGGTTCATAGCTATACCCTCGTCTCACGACGGGTAAAGCCTTACCCTATACGGTTCATAGCTTTTCATGGTGACTGGCCTTGTCGTTCTATTGTATACAGGGTTCATAGCCGGTCGGATGGAAAGCCTGATCATATTTTTCCAAGCCGATCACATAACACACTAATAATTCAAGGCACCTTTTATATTTATTTTCGTAGGAGGCTAAGTTCTGTTCGGGAGAAAGGTTACAACTCCGATTCTTGTTTGGTTTAAGGGTTGTAACTCGGCTTCCGAATAGTTCCCAAGTCATCCTATATATATATGCATTATCGTCCTTTTCAGTACTCACATCCTAATATATATTTCCAGTTGATTTTGTCTTGTATTTCATTATACTGTCTCTTATAGCTTTTGTCAATTCACATGGAACTGCTGTTGGTGTTTGTACTTGCTCATTTTCCTGACAGGATACCGTTGACATATTACAGATGATTTCGAGGCTGATTGCCCGACCTACTATGGGGTAGAGTCTGACGGAGTAGACTTAGACTGTGGCTTGTTGGTAGAGCCACTAGACTTTGCTCACCCTGAGTAGTATAGCTAGTTAGGTTTGCCTGGCCTGCGAGCCAGCTAGCACTTTCAGTTGTAGTATCTTATATATATATTTTCTGAGACTGGATGTTTTGTGTGTAGCTCTGACTTGTGTGTATCTCGGACTCATTTTCTGTTTTATCTATCGTATTTTTCTTTTCATGCTATCTACCTTAGTTTGATATATGTTATTGAGACTGTATTGCTATGTCACCTCCATTCGGAGAGTATATACTGTACAGGTACATTTATCTGTTTTAGTCGTAGTATTTACAGACCCTATATACAGCGTTCTACTGCCGATACTGCGGCGTAGGCTGGACGTAACCACGTGCTCGTGCCCCTCTTCAGGGTGCGGGTCGTGACATCCTCAACGCTTCTTCTTCAGGAGTTTTCCCTGGCTCTACTAAGAAAGCAAGGATGTCTTGTGGTGGCTTGGGCGTAGAAGATTTTTTGCCTACTTCGGTTGGACCTGACACAATTGGTTCAATGGGGCACGTCTTAATGATGTCCTCAACTTTCTTGGAGACTTCATTCTTTTGCTGCATATCCTTGGAAGACATTTCCAATAGAGGAGTGGAAATAAGAATGAAAAGTTACAAAGATTTCTCACCTATTTAATAGAAGAGATCTATTAATGAACCGGTCTTTGAAATTGAAAATAACCTTTCATTCCCGGAAAGGCCTGTCCGTTCATTACATCAGATTCATTCATTTACTTATGGAATTGAATTGTTCTTTCTTTTCCCGAAAGTTATGTCGGTTCATTTCATATTGGCATATATCCTCAATGACATTTGTCTTCTTAATCCCCAGCTACCAAGGTTTGGTTAAGCTGATTACTCATCTCTTCGGAGAGAAATTTTGATCTTCTATCTTACCCATTAGTATAGAAAATTAGATTTATTATTTATCACGTTCTTGTAACCTCTGAATAAATATTAAATCTGCTTGCTTTTCTTATCTATCAAATCCATTTGACCTCTGCATAGATATTGATCTACTTTTTCTTTGAGTTCTTACATGCTATCATGTCCATAATACCTCTGATAGTATTGTATACTCTAAACAGAAAACAAGACTTTATTATCTGTCATGTCCATATTACTTCTGGATAGATACAAATCATTGAGCATAGAATATTCATCATTTCCATTCTCATTTCATCATAAAAGTCTATTATATTTCTTAGACTTTCTTACAAATCATAATGGAAATCTATTATATCTTGGATTTTTATTCTATACAACAACGATGACCTAATCGAGATCTATTTCTTCTTTGGATCTTCTTCATCGGATTCGTTGTTGGTGTCAATTCCTTACTGTCTGAGCCTCAATGGCGACCAGAATAGAAGGAATCAAACTCTGGTCCTCTCTCAGACGAGAGGAGAATCCCAGAGTATGGCAGCCCGAATACGTGTTGCTACCAATATAATTGGTGGAGAAGTGGCAGCCTTTTAGGGGAGATAGGAATGTATCCAGCATTGGGATACGATTCCTAGTTCTGCCGTAAAAGGAACTCTACTACCCATTTTCTTGGGTTAGAGTTGACTCCACCATCCAACTCTCCGTGTATAAAAGCTCTTCCTACCAACAGAGGAAGACCCTTCTATCCCACGAAGAGTTCTGAGTTGTTTGATTTGCGCGTCAAAAGCGCATGAGCTCACTGATGTTGATGTCAGAAGAATGCTCCTCACAGCATCAAAGTCACCAATACCGGTTCTGGAAAAGCTCTTCAGCCAAACTTCTGCAGAAGACAGTAAAGAAAAAATTGTTTTAAACAGAAGTATCATCAGACGTATAGTTAATTAAAATTAAAAAACAGAAGCTTACGCATCTTGTTTTATCTTCAACAGGCATACCTTATCTACAAGGTTTTTACGCCCGTGTCTCATGTGCACCCTATTCAACAAGGCTTTTACGCCAATGTTTCATGAGCATATTATTCAACAAGGCTTTTACGCCCGTGTATATTACCTATAAGATTCTACGTCTGTCAAGGATTTACACTCATGGGCATCTGTTTTCGACAAAAAAGTTCAAAGGAAGATGATTGTTTTACGAATTAAACTTACCATTGAGGTCAGATGATTCGGCTCTGAGAATTGTTGAATCAACGTCCGTCGACCGGGCGTACAGAGGAACAACATCGGAAAGCATCATCATTTGTTGAAGAATGAAATCTTGCAAAGAGCTACCGGGCGTACAGAGGAACGACATCGGAAAGCATCATTATTTGTTGGAGAATGAAATGTTACACAAAAACTATCTTCGGAAGAATGAGAATGTATAAAACATTCTTTAACTCAGCTATTTATATGGGTTGAAGAAACGGTTGGCATGAGTCTATTTCGAAAAAGATCCTACTAAAAGGTGCTCGTGACCACAAGACAGATACCACGTGTTGTTTTGTTTCCCTTGGAAATGAACAAACCATAGATGCAGTCAAAGAAGGAGTAGCACAATTCTATATACCAACAGATAAGATCAATATTAAGATTTTATTTAAAGGGGAGTAGGCCCCTACAGATAAGTTGAAGAGTCGCAATACATAGACGACACTTCTACATTATTTTTTTCTCTCATTCGTTGGGCTGACGAAGGGAGGCACCTAACTCGTGCATGTTGCGAATCCCGGAGCGACGCATCAGATTAAGAAATGCTTCTGCATCTCCTGATCTCTCATACGCAGTGGAGGGACCACCATCGATACGACTAAAGACTGCTGGAGTCACTCCAAAACACTCTATAAAGTTGCGTACCCGCTCAACTTCTGTCTCTATATCAATCCTGGAGATTGGAGCCTCTTCTTTGCTGATCTCTTTCTTTGGAGCCATGACAGTATGTGGATGAAAAGCAAGAATGAAGAATTTCTCTTTATTTATACAATCAAATCAACCCTTCATATTCCTTATGGGAAACTGATCAGTATTAATGCAAGCTCGGGGAAATGAAGAAGCATTCGAAAGTTTCGAGAAGAAAAGTCATTATGACGATTAAGTATTGACCGGCACCATTTCTTGATTTTTACGCCGACTGTTCGATATCCCCACTTTTACGCGGATGACTGATGCATATCCCAAATTTTACGCTGACTGGTCAAATCCTGACTTTTACGCTTCTGTTCAAAGTATTTCAAATTTTGAAGATATTTGAAAACTTTGAAGGGGGTCTTGTAGGAGCGTAAAAAGTGCTTCATGGAATGAGTCAAAGAGATAGAAGCATTCCACTCAACATGATCTATTGTTACGGGCTAATCGCTTTACGCCAGGGTCAAGCCAATGGTTTTACGCCTAAGACAGGCTAGCCACTTTTACGCTGGACAAAGCTGTCAAGTCTTGCATTTAATGCAAAGTCTGACATGAAGATTTAATGATAGCATATATCACAGAATTCGAAGGGATTTGTTTTACACAGAGACCAATGATATCGTTTAGTATGTGGACTGAGCTATTTTACGCTCACAATATGGCTTCTTTTACGCACGGAGACTATACGAGTTTTTACGCTCAAAAGTTGACGTGAGCGTAAAGTTTATTTGGGCTACTTTACGCTTAAGGTTGTTTAACAACCACTTTACGCGGGAAGTCTATGTCAGGGCTATTTTACGCCTAGTCTACTACTTTACGTTCAGAGTATTTTGGGTTATTTTTATGCCCTATTCTTCTTCACCAATTTGGAACGTGGTTTGCCTACATGGCTTTCATGCCACATATCTCGAAGAACATGTGTACGTGCATCCTATTCTTACTGAAATGATGGGACACATGTCAACGTATGCAGAGGATGACTTCGGTCATGGGTGGCAGTTGTTAGCGTAAAGACGGAACTTTTGCTGAGTTTTTACGCACAAGAGCCCAAGTCTATAAGTAGACTTATTTTTCTCAGATACACAGAGAGAGAGGAGAGAATACATAGAGATCAGAGCCCAGAGACTTCGATTTTTCGGAGCATTCTTCTTCAATTTTTCTTCCAGAACAGAGTGAAGCAAAGCAGGAAAGCATTCGGCCTCGCCATCAGTGCCCAAGTGCGTCGATACCTTTCTGGTGACTTAGTTCTTCCAATTGTTCATCTTCTAGCAGTGATCTTCATCATCATCGTATGGTCCAAGGAACAAAGTGATCATTTACAGATCAGACTTCCATATCAATACTTCCCAGAATCAAATTTGTACTTCTTATACTTTTTCTCGTTTTATTTTCAAAATCTGATTTCCAGGCATTTTGTTAAGTGAAACATGCCCCTCCACACACATTTTACGAGCAAAATCTCAATCTCATATTTCCTTTAGTCCCACATCTGCGGGCACCGAATGCTGTTTCGATTCCTTCTTCGGGTCCGGGTTGAGACCCTAAAAACTTTTTGCTGCTCATTAAATTTTGAAACGTTTGGACCTTTAATCCTGTCCAGGTTCTTTGAACCACATTTTTTTTCATGTGTTTTGTATTTGTAACGTCTGATTTTGTTGCCATTGATTTGTTCATTTGTAACGTCTGAATTAATTGGTCATTATTTCTATCCACTGGAATTCGCCTATATATTGAGTCATCTTCCTCTTCTTCTCGACACAGAAAAAATCCTACATAAAATCTTTCTCTAAAATCATGTTCTCCGAAACTCTCTCTCTTCTTCACATCCTTGCTCTAGGCATAGCTAAGTCGGGGTCGATCTCTCTGAGTTGTGTGCAACGAGGAGATACTGGTAGAGCGAGAATTTACCACTAGGAGCAAATTGTGTGCAACGAGGAGATACCGATAGAGCACATAGACCCGAATTAACTCTTAGGACGGTGTTTCGTGTGCGACTTCCTTGGAGGCCAGTAACCTTTATTTTTCTTTGTTTTGTTTGTAGATTTTTAAAAGGAGAAAAGAAAATTATTCAATGAAACCATTGCTCAAAGCACTAAAAAAAATAGTGAACTCTTCAGTGGCTACAGAGAAAAGCAGTGAATTGATCCAACTTTTGTTACCAATCCCCCCCCCCCCCCCCCCCCCCCCCCCCCAAAAAAAACAAATATACTTGGACAACTATGAAACCAATATTCGTTCCCAATAAGATTCCAACACCATTTCGCACTCTCCAAACCCAACCTACCATCAAAGAGGGACCGAAACGAGTAACGACATAATTTACGAATCACGTTCCCCTAAAATAGAAAACATAGTAAGAATTCAAATCACCTCATCTACGTTTCCTTTCATTAATCAACTATTTGTAGTGAAGAAAGTGCCAAGAAGTGTGATCTTTTAATTCAATATAATAATTAAGAGAAGAAGAGAAAGGGTATATTTGCGTTTCGTACGTACGTCGCAGGCAATGATTAGGCGGAAGAGGTTGGACATCCACTTCTTGTTCTCCTCCTTCCTCTTCTTTGCCCCCGGTTTGCCATCTCCCCTTCTTCTTTTTCCTCTCTAAACTTCCTCAGTCTCCTATAAATGGAAAAATAGGAAGAATTAGGCTAAATTATCATGGTTGCGTTTTTTTCAAAATCAGTTGCAAAAGTCACATTTCTTTCGAAAATGTTTGGGCAACTTTTGAAAGCAGCAGCCTCTCTTTTGACTTTAAGTTATTCCAAAATTAAAAACTATAAGGCCTCGATTGGTTCGCGGAAAGGAAAGGAAAGGAAAGGAAATGAAATTGATTTTATGATATTTTCTTTCCTCTAGAAAATTGTAATCAATTTCTTTTTTGGTGTTTGGAAAAATCAAGAAAATTGAGAGGGAAAGTAAATCCTTAGAGGAAAAAATGAATCATTGGGTTAGTGGGAGAACCATTTCCCCCTTATTTTTCCTCCTCTTAGGAATCAAATTCATTTCCTCCTCAATTCCTTTGGCATCCAAACAAATGAAAGAAATCACTTTCCTTTCCCAAGGCTCCAATTTCGCAAACCAAACGCGGCCTAAGGGTCTGCTTGGCAATTGCAGGGCTAACGGTTATGTGATGTTTTTAAAATACCGGTTATGAGAGGTTACGAGGAATTCGATTTTTGGTGGTTTTAAGTAGTGACTTTTAAACCAGTCTAATCCATGCTTGATAATTCATTAACGAGCAGTTTTGAAAAAAAAAATTACACGAATAAAATTACATATATGTCCATATATAAACAAAACGGTAACGGAGCACGGGAACCGTCATCCAGTCCATGCCTCGATCAAGAGGTAGAAGTCCATATTTCATCAAAATAATAAACACATAAAATAATAGAAACACATGGTTGAAAGTAGGAAAAAATATTTTTTTTTTTTAAATCCGAAAAAGTAGCCATAGTTTGGAAAAATAGTAGAGAAACGCAGATGAGGAAAAAATAGGATAGGATATTAGTAGTTATAATTTGTATTTTTTGTGAGGATATAAATGAAATAAAATAATAAACCTCTCAAAATCTACCGATTTGGGGTGTTTATAAAGCCACCGAAAATTACATTACACCGATTTTGGGAGGTTTTTGAACCGACCAAAACCAGTGGCTCAAAAAAAATAAAAGCAGGGTTTTTATAAACGATCGGTTCAAAGACACCCCAAAATCGGTGAAAATAACGTTACCAAGCAGACCCTAAGTTGTTGTTACCAAACAACTTTGAGACTTTTTTTAAAAACAAATAGGTTTAGTTGCAATTTGATACCCTCAACAATTCCATTTTTCAACTTGATACCTTAAACTTTGATACGCGTTAACTTGATATCCTAAAATTAAAAATTAAAACAAATTTACCCTTGTCCATCCCCCTTACCCCTTCCTATCCCGGCAATCCCCCACCGCCACCAGCTGCACCCCCTGGCCGACAACACTACCATGCAACCCATTCTCCACGCTGGTCGATGCCGCCATTGCCATCGATGATGCTATCTTTGCTACTTCCGAAAGCAGAGAGAGGAGGGCACGGGTAGTGCGGCAGGCGAGGGGGTGGGGAGGGGGCAGGGGTGCAGTCTACGTAGGGGGGCGGGGGAATGCAGCCGGCGGAGGAGGGGACAGCCAGGGGAGGAGGCGGGATTGAGAAGGGAGGGGTAGTTTTGTCTTCTTCTTTTTTAATTTTGGATTTTTCATGAAAATATTAAATAGTTGATGGTATCAAGTTGTCGAGTGAAAAAGTTTAGGATATCAAGTTAAAAAAATTATATTAGTTGTGGGTATCAAGTTAAAATTAAACTAAAAAAATGCAAAAGCAGCCATGATAAGATATCAAAACTCATCCACAAAATGTATTTTGACATGGGAGGAGAGAAAAAATAGATAATGACAGGATTGAGAACTTTGTATCTTTGTCCAATCTTGATTGGGTTTTTTTCTTGGTTTTTTTTGTGGTTGGTTGCTTAACTCGTAGGTCATAGCACTAATCGATAAACATAACAAACCTTATTCACCCTCCTTTGCAAAGCTAGTCTCACGATCAACAAATCACTACCTCAGGATAAACCAACACACATAATCTTCTTATTCTTTTTAGATAAAGAATGGGATCAATGAGCAAATTGTATTCATAATAGATTAAAAAGTTTAGCAGTACAAAATAACTACCAGGAACCAAATAATAATTAGATATAAATGGTCAAAGTTAAGAGGATAGAACCTAAAATGGAGGGATTGGTGGCAATTGAACATCATTAGAAGCATTCTTAACATATTTGCCTCCATAATAAACTTTTAACTAAGAACCATGAATATGGAATCTAGCTTCTTAGAAAAGATGGAATTTTCTCAAGTGGATTTAGAAAAAAATTGGGATCATCAGACTTCGAAATAAAATTTCTTTGAAATTTTTCATGCCAAGCAAGAGAATGACCATTAGAGAGCACAATCACCAACAAGTAATCAATATCTTGGAATAGAGTTTCCCCATAAATTATAATAGTTCACCAGGTTTGTGGGCTTGTTTGTTATATTGATGAGATTATTAAGCTTCTCCCGTAGAATAATCACAAAGCTAAATGGAGGAAGAGATAATGTCATGTCCCGCTCCCAGATAACTGGATACGAGTCGAACACGTCCAGCCTACGCTGTCATTGACAGCGGTAGTAAGCTGTCTAAACCTCAATAATCATCAATACAAGATCATTCTCATCACAACTCTATCACGTGCTATCATATACCAAATCACAACACAGAGATCCACTATGCTTTAGTAGTAAACTTTTACACTGGATGTCCGAAAATAGATCCGATAAAAGATAAAGTGCATCCTAAGCTATTAGAGAAATCCAATTCTATGAACTAGCTTTATAAGCTTGGCCCAAGACTAACTCCAACCTTATTTATAATTCTCTGGCCACAGCCATTGTGGACTTGGCCTATTGGTCTACATAATAGATAGCCCAACTACAGAGTTGGCCCAGATTGGGAGCTATGCCAACAACCGAATATCACCTGTCTTTAAAACAAGGTCCAACCCAATTGTGAGTACATAGACTAGGCCCATACTAATTGACATTGGAATAAGTTACCCTAAATTCGAACTCAACATTCGAACACCATTCCAATTCCCGCTCATTTGAGAGTACTGATCTCTTTTTGAATACTGCATCCAACCCCAGAACACAACCAAGGTCCAGAACTCAGTTTCATGTCAGTACTGAACACAAGACACACTAGACCCTCAAATCTGTATAAATCAAAATAGTAATCAGAGAGATCATACCTGTCTCAAAGGGGCTGATACCAACGGTTTGCTTGATCTGGACACACTGAGTCCAACCTCCACCTCTTAGACAATTAATCAAACACCTGACGCTCAGGAATAGATAAAGCAGAATTCAAAATCGAACAGTTTTACTAGAACCAAAATTAATCAAGAACAAAGTAGAGGGATCCATAGCTCAGTCGTTCGAAGAATTCACGTCTGGATTTCAAAATCGAATCCAACGGTCAACCCCAAACAAGAACTCAGATTCGATTGATTAACCGATCGCTAGATCGATCAAGAATAGGGATCCATCGATCCACCTCGATTCTATGAGTACAGAAACTATAATAGAAGGCTTACCGATCTACTGCTCTCCGTCACTCGTCGTCGTCGAGAAGACAACATCTCCGCTCGGTCACGGACAGAGGTGAACCCTAGCCATTAGCGATACTGCAATTGATCGCCATGGCAAAACCTCCATGAAACTTTGTTCGGGAAGAACCTTCGATCAAGAATAGCCAACAGGAATCAGGTTAGAGAAGAATTGATCAATCAGAGACGAGCCTTTGAAGGTTCCGATCAACTCTCCAGTGGGTCGTTGTCGATCATGTTATTGCCGGGGCACAATTTTTTGATGGAAAACTTAGAAAATGAAACAATTGTAAAGACAACGTTTCAACGCAACACTTCCAGGAAGGTTGTACAAGTTTAACGAAGATCTAAAAAGATCTCGTTGCAGATATTACGAGAATCTAAAAAGATTTCATAATCCACAGCAGTGAAGAAGATGACAGACGATTGATGGATGAATATCCTGCTGGGGTGAATGATCACCGTTGCTCAAAGCTATATTCGTCCCACACGAATAGCTTCCAGGAACCGACAAGTTCGTCGGAGAACTTTGGAACACTCATGCTATTCTGATTCCTCGGATCGTACACGGACTCCCGTGCAAAAGCAATGCTGGTGAAACACTTCTCTTCTCTCTCAAGACTTCTGTTTACTTGTGTTAAAAAATGCATGTAAACTTTCGTAACTCTCTGTATATGTCTGTGTATCTGCCTGTGAGAGAGAAGAGACCTTTTATAGGCCCGAGTAGCAACTGTCCGGTTAGCACAACATTCGGGACGTGGTAAAAACCACTCCGAACGTGCAGTAACCGCTCAGATCATGCACAGGCACAATCTGAAGCAAGTTGTGCACCCCGTACGCCTTGTACACCATGCGCTGATTGTACACTGAGCCACTTGCGCCACCTGCACGCCCTGTGCCATCCGTGCAACTGAGCGCGCACCTGTACGCGCAACTGGTTGCGCCACTGGATGCACCACTGGGCGCACACCTGGTCGCACAACCTGCGCCGTACAACCTGACAGCGCACCTGGCCGCGCAACCTGGCAGCACAACTGGCTGCACAACCTGGCCTGCGCAACCTGAGTCACGCAACCTGGCAGCGCACCTGGCTCGCAAGTGGCTCGTGTAACGAGCGCAACTTAAGCGCACTATGCGCCTAGCGACATTACTGACGTGCTAAGTGTAAAGTGTGCCAACAAAATGCCATATTACACCTCATGAGCCCATGAGCCCGAGTCCGTGTCCGAGTCCGAGTCGCTAAGCCCCTACGGGACTTAGCTCCAATGGAAATAAATTTTTCAAGAGCAAAAAGCATGAATGCTTTCAATTGTTTATTTAGCCTTTTTCTATTAGAAAAATAACCCCACATAGCACACCCATGTGCACCTCCATACCACATGTGCATCTCTAAAAGAGCATAACTAATATATAGAGATACAACTCTTTTGGCCTAGTCGATGTGGGACTAAAGTTCCAATGTATAAAGGCCAAAACCCAACAATCTTCTACATATCTCTATATATGGGTATAAGTGTTCTCCACAGTAACTGTCCATCATGCATTAAGAGAGATGTCGATTACGACTTGAATCTCCCTGCATGGGTCAAACAACAGACTATAATACAAGAATGGACTAAGCCTTGAATTCTGCATTATAGCTGAAATTCTTTCCACTCACATAATGTAGTTACATGTGCTTCTGGCTTGCACGTTAAAGGCCCTGTGCTAGCCTGGTTTTAGTGTATAATTTTAGGCATCTACTAGTTTACCCTCAAGAGACGGCCTGAGATCTCTGTCTATACACTATAGGTGAGTTCATTATTAAAGTGACGGCATGAAGCGCTTTGCGCTTCCCTTGCGGTGCTACTCCGCTATGACATGGCTTAAAGTCGAGGCCTTATCCCGTACCGGAAACCTCATCGTAGTGTCAAACTACTGTAGCATTAGGCAACCGCCTCTTTGTAGTGCCAAACTATCCAGCATGAAGCCTTAGGCTCCCTTGCGGTGTTACGCCGCAACGACATGGCTTGCAAGGCCGAGGCTTTATCCCTAACCGGGTACCTCATCGTGGTGTCGTGCCACTGTAACATGAGGAACTCCTCTTTGTAGTGCTGACTACACCCCTCTTTATTTTAACATACAGTATTAGGCTAACTGCCTATTTTCGGTGCTACGCCGCTGTGACTTGGCTAGCAAGGCCGAGACATTATCCCATGCCTGGGAACCTCATGGTAGAGTCACCCACAGTAGCATGGAATTTTACTCCATGTAGTGTTGTTCTACCGTGCTTCCTGTAAAACACACCAGACATTCACTCTGCCTGAGAACTCATTAAGGCATTTTAGCCAACCTTCCCACAGGATCCGTTTTCCGCAGAAAACAAAAGTAGACAACAGTGGTTGTAGGTCTGTAACCTCTCCATGTCCAATAGAACATGTACCTACCGTTCCTGATATTCTTTCGATTAGTGGTCCTCCCTTGAACGAAAAGCTAGATGCCTAATAGATTTCTCTTTGAACTAATAGCATAAAACTTTATGGTAGGAATACAATAATACAATATCAAAATGGCTTCAAGCCCATTTTACAAGCTATGTCGTCAACCAGCTGGCGCTTGAGGCCCTTGGTGAACGGATCCGCCAGGTTCTCCTGACTCTGAACATCAATCACTGCAATAACACCTCTCTTGATAAGATCGTGTACTGCCATGTGCTTCAACCGCACAGTCCTCTTCTTTCCGTTGAAAAGGTCATTTGATGCCACCGTCGCAGTCGCCTGGTTGTTGCAGTATATCGGTATTGCCGGTATTTGTGCCCCAACCACTGGAAGATCATACATGAGCTCCCGAAGCTATTCTGCTTCCTCGGTTGCGGTATCAAGTGCAAAGAACTCAGATTCCATGGATGACTACGAGAGCATAGCCTGCTTCTTCGACTTCCACGATATAGCAGCTCCACCCATTGTGAAAATAAATCCACCTGTGGACCTCTCGCTCTCCACCTCTGAGCACCAGCTGGCATCACTGAAGCCTTCCACTACCGGCGGATCTTCGCTATAGTACAGTGCATATGTCTGAGTCTTCTTGAGATATCTTATAACCTGTTTCACAGCTTTCCAGTGTTCAACACCTAGGTTGCTCGTAAAATGACTCAGCATTCCCACGACGAAAGCTATGTCAGGCCTTGTGACAGTAGTAGCATACATCAAACTCCCTATTACGCTTGCATACTCCAGCTGCCTGACGCTTTCCCATGAATTAGGCTTCAGCTTCAGATCACACCTGTATGGCGTATCGAACCCTGGAAGATCCCGATACCCATAACGAGTTATCATCTTCTTATTATAATGAGACTGTGACAGCGCTAGTCCAGTGTCTGTCCGGATGATCTTGATCCCTAAGATCACATCAGCTTTCCCCAAATCTTTCATACTGAACTTGCTCGAAATGAATTTCTTTGTCTCAGTGAAACAACCCATATCCGTACCTAGGATAAGCATGTCGTCCACGTACAGACAAACGATCACACCTCTTCCATCATCGAACTTCGTGTAAACACACTTGTCCGTCTCGCTGACCATGTAGCCATTTGATATTATAACTTTGTCAAATTTCTTATGCCACATCTTGGGAGCATGTTTAAGACCGTACAAAGATTTCACCAATTTGCAGACTTTGTCTTCAAGGCCCTTGACGACAAATCTCTCTGGATGTTGCATGTAAATATATTCGGTCAGCTCGCCATTTAGGAAAGCCGTTTTCATATCCATTTGATGTATCACCATCTTATGTATTGCTGCGAGAGCAATCAACATTCTGATGGTGGTCATCCGGGCTACTGGAGCATACGTGTCAAAGTAGTCAATCCCCTGCTTCTGAGAAAATCCCTTGGCTACCAACCTAGCCTTTAACTTGTCAATAGTTCCGTCTGCTTTCATCTTCTTCTTGAAGATCCATTTACATCCGATGGGTTTCGCTCCTTCAGGAAGATCAACCAACACCCAAGTGTTATTTGAGGTGATGGAATCAATTTCATTGTCAATCGCCTCCTTCCAGAAAACTGCGTCTCTAGTCTTCATCGCCTCATCATAGGTAAGCGGATCTGCTTCCACATGATAGGTGACAAAGTCACTTTCGAAGTCCTTCGGCCTCCTCATATGCTTAGCTGACGGCTCAGCTTGTTCTGGTTCAATCGTTGTTTCAATAACATCTTCTTGGACCACATCTTCATTGAAGACTTCAGTTTCCTGCGCACCCTCATTGTTCTCCGTTACATCCGCAAGAACAATATTCTTGTGCTTTGCAAATTTGTCTTCAAAATATTCTGCGCCGCGAGATTCAATGATATGATTTGACTCAATATCAAGAAATCTTCGAGCATCACTCTTCTCGGCATACCCCAAGAAGATCGTCTTAGTAGTCCTTGTCCCAAGCTTCTGAATCTTCAGATCTGGAAGCTTGACATATGCCAGACACCCCCACACTCGAATGACATTAAAGTTAGGTCTGACCTTGAACCAGAGTTTATGAGGAGTAACGTCTGAAGTTGCATGAGGCACTCTATTTAAAATAAAAGTGGCCGTCAATGCAGCTTCTCTCCAGTAGCACTTAGGAAGACCCGCAGTCAACAGCATTGAGTTAATCATTTCTGTTAACGTTCTGTTCTTCCTCTCTGCTACTCCATTTGATTGAGGAGAGTACGGAGCCGTAGTCTCATTGACAATTCTATGTTCTTTGCAGAACGATGCGGATTCATGAGACATGTACTCCCCACCTAGATCACTTCTTATTCTTTTGAGTTGTTTTCCAGTTTGCCGCTCAGCTTCGGCCCTGAACTCCTTGAACTTCTCGAATGCTTTGTCTTTAGCCTTCAGCAAGTAGATGAACGCATACTTTGAGAAGTCATCGATGAAAGTTATGAAATACTTCATCCCGACCTTTGTAGAGAATTGTTTGAAGTCACAGATATCGGAGTGTACCAACTCCAGAAGATCTATACTTCGATTAACCCGAGAAAAGGGTTTCCTTATGATCTTTGTTTGAGCACAAACTTTACATTTCTCTACCTTACCCTCACACTTGGAGATAAGCCCAAGACTATATATTTTGTTTATTCGTTTACAATAACATGTCATAGTCTATTATGCCATAACTCAAAAGTATAAGCAGAAGGAGTGATTGCATTAATTATATTGGACTGATTTACAAGCTGAATTTTGAACATTCCTTCGGTATAAAAAGCTTTTTCGAAATATGTTCCCTTAATAGACATCACCATCTAGCCAGCATTGATGTCCATCTTGAGGCCTGCATTGCAGAGTAGGCCTCCTGAGATCAGGTTCTTAGCGATAGCAGGTACGTGCTTCACGCCTTGAAGCGTCAGAGACTTGCCAGAAGTCAGCTTCAATACCACCATTCCAATCCTGAGCACTTCAGCTTGTGCCTGGTTCGCCACCATAACCACTTCAGAAGTAGGTGTGTAGTTGGTGAACCACTCCTTGCTGGAACAGACATGGCAGGTGGCTCGAGTGTCTACCCACCAGTCAGAGTTAGTCCCTACCGCATTAACATGCGCAATCATAGCAACAACGTCAGTGATCATAGATACCTTGCTAGGTACTCCTTGCTCTGATTGCTTGGTCTTTGTTTTGCATTCACTCTTGAAGTGGCCCTTCTTGCCACACTTGAAGCAAGACAAATAAGACTTTGGGTTCTTTTGCTTGAAAGAAGTTTCCTTGACTTTCAGATTGTCTGGGTCTTTCTTCTTGCTGTAGGAAGCCGCCTGTTTTCCCTTGGTTCCTTGGTATGAACCATATTGGCGTTAGCCAATTGCTTGGACATTGCGTCCACTTTCAGTTGAGCCCGCATCTGGTCCTCAACATAAATTTCCTGCAAGAGATCTTCAAGGCTAATCTCAAGCTTCTTCCTATGTATGTTTGCATAAAACTTGCTCCACCCAGCGGAGAGCTTTGAGACAATCCCTCCAACAACAAACTTGTCAGGGAGGGGCATCGTCTCGTCTTCCAGCTTCTGTCACAGCTTCAAGAATTCTTTCACCTGCGGCAGCATGGACTTCTCGTCCTCAAAGAGCCATTTGTGATATTTTTCAACCACAAATATCTTGCTCCTGTTTTTGTCTTCTTCGTACAGTTTCTCCAGAGACTCCCATATGTCTCTGGCAATAGTTCTCTTACTGTAGGATTCTGCTAGGGAATCCTCCATAGCATTCAAGATAAGCAGCCTACAAATGATATTCTTCCTTCTCCACTTGGCCTGAAGTTTAGTAGCAGCAGACCCAGTATCTGGAACAGTAGGTTCTTCTTCAAGAAGCACGTGATCAACATCTCTGAGTTGAAGAGTGAGATAAACCTTCCTCTTCCAGAGTTGATAATGCTCTCCATCAAACTTTTCTAACTTATAAAGTCAGTATTGAGGAGTGAAGCATTAAAATTTTCCATCGTAGCAATATAGCTTTGAGATTGTTATTGTCGGGGCATAATTTTTCGATAGAAAACTAAGAAAATGAAACAATTATAAAAACAACGTTTCAACTAGGGGTGTGCATCGATCGGTGATCGACCTATTTGGTCACAACCGAAGTAGAACCGAAGTTAATCGGTTTGAAAATAATCACAGCCGAACCAAACCAACGAATTGGTCGGTTCGGTTTTGAAACCGACCGACTTGGTTCGGTTTGAATCGGTTCGACTGATCGGTTTTGATCAGACAAAAAATTTTAAGTATATAAAAGTGTTTCACAAAGTAAATTCACACAAAAATAAATTCTAACCATCTTTTGTTTGGAAGATGTTTGTATGAGATTCCAAAATGGACAATAATCTTCTAAGTAGATCACTTGCATAATGAATTTTTTCCACAAATCCAAAATGATTCTCGAAAATAAACTATAATCCTAATAGATCTATGAATTGAAGATGAAAAATAAACAAACAATGAGGTGGATAGGTTGGACCGGATATAAACCTAACTTTAGGTTGTTACTAACTAGGTTCGGTTTGGTTTGGTTTAAGCGGTTTTTGGAATGACGAAACCGTGAACCGAACCAAATCGGTCAGTTTTTTAAATGGTCAAGTCGAACCAATCCGACCGGACCATCGGTTCGGTTAAAAACCGACCGATTCGATTTGGTTTGGTTCGATTTGGTCGGTTTGGTTCAAATATACACACCCCTAGTTTCAACGCAACACTTCCAGGAACCAGCAAGTTCGTCGGAGAACTTTGGAACACTCCTGCTCTTCTGACTCCTCGGATCGTACACGGACTCCCGTGCAAAAGCAACGCTGGTGCAACACTTCTCTTCTCTCTCAAGACTTCTGTTTACTTGTGTTAAAAAACACTTGTAAACTTTCGTAACTCTCTGTATATGTTTGTGTATCTGCCTGTGAGAGAGAAGAGACCTTTTATAGGTCCGAGTAGCAACTGCCCAGTTAGCACAACATTCGGAACGTAGTAAAAACCACTCCGAACGTACAGTAACCGCTCAGATCATGCACAGGCACGATCTGAAGCAAATTGCGCACCTCGCGTACCCCGCGTGCCTTGTACACCACGCATTGAACGCGCACTGAGCCACTTGCGCCACCTGTGCCATCCGCACAACTGAGCGCCTGGCCGCGCAAGTGTCTCGCGCAATGAGCGCAACTTAAGCGCACTATGCGCCTAGCGACGATGCTGACGTGTTAAGTACGCCAACAAAATGCCACATTACGCCTCATGAGCCCGAGTCCGTGTCCGAGTCCGAGTACGAGTCGCTAAGCCCCTACGGGGCTTAGCTCCAATGGAAATAAATTTCCCAAGAGCAAAAAAGCATGAATATTTTCAATTGTTTATTTAGCCTTTTTTCTATTAGAAAAATAACCCCACATGGCATACCCATGTGCACCTCCACACCACATGTGCATCTCTAAAGAGCATAGCTAAAAGCATCTCCAACCCTATTGTCTTGTTTTATGTTGTGAATCCTATGTGGCATGAGGCACAAGACAATGTCTTGTATAGGTGGCAAGATTATATTCACAAATGACAATGAGTTTAAAAAGTCATCTCAAATGCAAAAGTTGAGAAGACAATACAAATAATTTTTTACAACTTCCAAGACAACTTTTACTCTTCTACTTCTTTTTATAAATATTTTTATTCACAAATGATGATGTGGACATAAAGACATTGTGAAGTGCATTGTCTAGATCTAGACAACCAACTTCACATTGTCTTTGCCATGTCAACTTCACACTTTATTTCATATTTGCATTGGAGAAGTACTTTTGGAAAAAATGGTTGTCATTTCTATGTGGCAACCATTTTTTTCAAACTCACAATAGGGTTGGAGATGCTCTAATATAGAGATACAACTCTTTTGGCCTAGCCGATGTGGAACTAAAGTTCCAATGTATAAAGGCCAAAACCCAACAGATCAAACCGCCAGCTACAAAATGATCAGATCGCTGGGAGTCACTGGCAGACCAACCCGATCGCCGGAGAGGAGCTCGCCATGGCCATTCCTCGATCTCTCGAGGGAAATTAGGGTTAGGCTTTGAACCGGATCGGAGGAAGAAGAAGAAGAGTGGGGAAGAAGTGAAGGTTGGTTGTTGATCGCGCAGGGCTTCGCCGTGGTCGTGAGGGTGGAGAATGGAGAGGGCAGAGCCCTATTTATATGCCGGAAGTCAGTGGCAGCCATTACTATCGGACGGCGGGGATCTGGCCGGAGTAGGTCGGTGGAATGGACGGCGGGGATGGATTACACTAAGTCAGTGGAGGAATCTCCGAGAGTTCTCTGGAAGCTCGAGCATCGTCGAGCGTTGCGGTCGCTGGCCGCTGCAACGAGCGGTTGCTCTCCATCGTTGAAGAAGAAAGGAAGAAAGGGATGGTTTCAGCAAGGAAAGGAACGTGAAGAATGACTTGGCTATTCCTTGGGCTCAACAGTCAGTGGCTAAGAATGATTCTATGGGCTTTTATATGTAGGGAAATTAGGCAGCCTGCTAACAGGTGGGCTCGATTTAGATAGGGTTAGGAAAGTCTCTGTGGCCTTGGCCCAATGGACTTGAACTTGGCTGCCAATAGAAGTTAGGTTGATCCTAAATTAATGGGCTCAAGTCTAAATGGTTTGCACTGGCCCATTGCGTAGGCTATGGTCTATTAGGAACGCGTGAGTGAAATAAAATGTTGGTTGTATGGGCAGAATTTGCAAGCAGTGGGCCATTGGCCTACTAGGAAGAAATAAAGAAAAATCAATGTTGGCTGAAATGGTGTTTGATACAACTATTTAGGAAAATGAAGTAAAATAGTTAATAACTAAATAAGGAAATAATAGCTAAATATTAATTACAAAAATATTAGTGAATTATAACACACTAGTAAATGCACGTGCTTCGCACGTATAATAACGTATAATAAGAATATTATTCAATTATATCAAATATCTCTTCTAACTCATGTGATTAAGGTTTGAGGTATTTTTCTTGTTTGGTTGAGTTTAATTCACCATGTTGACAAATTTAAACTTTTATCAACAATTTTTCACACAAATTTTTTTTTAAATAAATTTTACCATGATATAAATACGACTTAGACAGCTCAAAAGTGAGCTATTTTGAAGACTCATTACATAGTGGAAGATAGATAAAAGTCAAAAATCGTTATCTTATATGTAGGAAGTTCTAAGAGAAATACGAGAAATGTCCAACTAATAATAATTAATTTAAAAAATAGGTCAAAGAGAAATTTTTATTAAAATTGAAAAATGGGAATTATAGATAATTAGTTTGTTCCTTATCATCCAAGCATAGCATGTAAGTATTAAGCAAAACAAATCATTCTTTCTTTCAAGTTGTCGACAATAAGCAACTTATTTGTAGTTGCAACCCATATCAAAATTATGGCCGTAAGAGGTATTTGAGCTATCTAGATCTCTTTTGTTGGTGTCCAAGTTGTGTCAGTCGAGTTTATCAACTTGTAAAGACATTTAACATTATATGAATCATCATTAGAACATTTTTATCTTCTTACATTGTCTTCTAAATATAGAGATATACCCAGAAGAGATGCAAATAAAATTTCAAAATTTTCATATAATTTCTCGATGATGACCTTTTTCTTTGTTTTGGGGCCCCGTGTTCAATCACCATCCCCAAAGTTCCTTGATACCAACTAAGTCATTTTGATGAAGCACAGTGGCATAAATGTTAGGATATAAGGAAGAAAATTGTTCATTTGCATCAAATATCTCTCCATGATTTAATAGTTATGAATTGCCAACATTTGATAGCAATGCCATCTTTTGTGAAGGCATGCCTTACGAACCTCTCTCTAGAAAGAAGAGGCAAAGCCTTGACTACGTGAACTTCCCTTTATGAGTAATAGTTAAACTTTATAAGACTGGACAAAGAAAAATCTCAAGCACCAAAAATCTTCCATCTCTATGCGCATAGCAGACAAGTGTTAAAATTTCTTAAGTTTACTCGAAGACCACAGTTTTTTTTTTTCCTTATGCATACAAAGCTCAACTTCACCATAAAATTATAACTAATTTATGTAAACCTCCTATTTTTCCAATTAATTATTCTACCTAATTTTAAAACTTTTCCTTAAGTTTCATTTTTTACTATTAATTATTTTTAAATTACTCGAACAATAGAATGTTTATGAGTAACACTAATTATTATGTTGAAATTTAAGTTATGAAATCCTAAAATTCTTTTAAATATCTTACAAACCAAATTCTTAAATACTAAATTCCCAAAGTCTAATGCTAACTGAATCATTGTAAATACTAGTAACTAATTCTAACATGAACAATATTTATCGTTTAACCACATATATACATGTTTCATGATCTAATTTTGGAAACTAAAATTAGCAATATGCGACATTTGAAAATGATGTACTTTTCTTTGTTGCGGGTAATAGTTTTTAACATTTTTGGACAATAATCTTTAAATTTTCAGCGAAGTTTGTTTTTGTTATGAAGTGATATAATCTTAGCTCTAATACAATCAAGTAATGTTGTGATTGATTTGTCACGCCCCGTTCATGATTGATCAGACACGAGTTGTGAGCACATCCAGTCTATATCGTAATACCGACGGTAGTCAGTTGTTATACCTCAATAATCGCAAAAAGTTCAGAATAATCGATCTTGCTCAATCTCAAGAACTAATAAAAACATGAAAACCAAAACCCAGCATACACACTCGATCACCATAGTCAACTATCATGTTTTCAGTACATCATACGAGTCATAACTTCGGAGACAAATATGGTAAAAGATATCCACAAAGAAATAATGATACATCTAATACATTGTCTCATGTAGAATATATCTAAGTCTTCTAGAATCTTCTAAAGCCATCTCTGTACTAATCTCCATGACCTAATATGTCAGCTATCCAGTCAGGACTGGAACAAAGTACATCCATACAAAATATCGCAGAATACAAAATAAAATTGTAAAAAATAATGCAGAAAATAAACTAGAGAATGCAACATTGAATGTTGTAACAGAATGCAACATGTAACATAGAAAATTATGAGAAACATACTATGAACAAGAATAAAAATGAGTAACCATGAGAACAAGACAATGGACAAAGATAAACACAACTAGTATTTATGTGGTTTGAAATACCATTTTTAATATGTGGAAGGTTGGACTTTTACTCATATTGGTACGGTTCGAAACATACGTGCAGTAATATGTTAAGCTATTAGTAAGATTTCAGATGGTTTGCCCACGTATCTACTTGGCACTTCCCCTCCCCGAGATTTGAAATCATATCAAGCAACATTCATATTTAATATCATGATATAGTCCCGAATACACTATTCAGAGTCAGATACACGTATCATATTAGAATCGTGTCGCAATATGATACATGACTCGAAAAGAATAAAATGCAACATTTATAATATATTAAGAAAAATCACGTAAGGAAGTACTTGCGTCAAGTCCAATTACTGACAGTGCTTCTAGTCCAAACCTATATATACACACTTAGTTATTAGGTTCTCATATCTCATGAAATTCCTAAAAGTCTCTAGAGAGTCTTAACCTAAATTTCTCTACATTAGTTATAAAACTTGTTGATAATCACAAAAGTCTTAATCTCCATTTTTATTACGAGCCGTCCTTGTTATTAATCAAAAGTCCTCAAACAATTATTATTGTGTTTGAAACATAACCCTAAGTTCTCAAAGTCCACAGATTTTGATTTGTAGATAAATTTTAAAATTATCAACCTCAAATGATTTTTTTCTCATTTAAAAGCCTAAGTTTAATAAAACCTCTAGCCCATTCACACAATTATTCTAAAATGTTACCAAAGGCCAACTATAATTAAATTCTTAAAATCCGGCCCACAAATTAAGTCTACTACTTATTTTTCTAAATTCCTTAATATCCATTGGCTGAGAGCCCAGCCAATTAAGTTCTTGCAATTACCAAATAGTTGGTTGGCCATGGCCCATGCTCCTCTTACTAACCCCTAGTTCCTTACTGGGCTTGGGGCCCCTGAACAGAATTAGTACTCACCAAATTAATCCATAATAGTTGGAAAACCCAAGTCCACTCATCAACAACTTCTACTATACAATGAGGCTTCCAACCGACTCAAAAGTGAACCGTCTAAGTTGTATGTATATCATGGTTTATTTTAAAAAAATTATGTAAAAATTGTTGAAATTATTATATATATAATATATATATATATATATATATATATATATATATATATATATATATATTTTGTATATCCATTGAGCACACCTCCTAAATGAGCAAATGAGCACAATTATTTATCCCTTGAATGTTATCTCAATCTTAATCTAATGGTTGAAAGTTTAGTCTCTTACCCTTTCTTCCGAATCTCAATCTTAATCTAATGGTTGAGATTAAACTTTCAACCATTAGATTAAGATTGAGATTCGGAAGAAAGGGTAAGAGACTAAACTTTCAACCATTAGATTAAGATTGCGATAACATCCAAGGGATATAAATAGTTGTGCTCATTTGTTCATTTAGGAGGTGTGCTCAATGGATAGGCAATATAGATATATATATTATATATATATATATATATATATATATATATATATATATAATATATATATATATATATATTGCCTATCCATTGAGCACATATATATATTATATATATATATATATATATATATATATATGGATAGGCAATATTATATTATATATATAATATATATTATATATATAATATATATATATATATATATAT
>JANAVB010022800.1:8174640-8192140 GCA_029216955.1 Iris pallida
GTGCTGGAAATGTACCCTACTCGTCGGCAGGCTACAGATCCCAAGCGCGCCCAGGTTGTCACGCCCCGATTCGGGGAATCGCTCACTTTGCTTTGATTCACGCCGAATCGATCGTCCTCGCTAAGGCGTGATGTCGTACAAGTCTGGAGTTGCACTTGTACAAGGCTAGAACATGCACATTTATATCAATTCATCACATTTGAAAAATAAGCCACAGTTGCGGAAACATTAAGCAAGCGGAATAGGAAGAAAATATTCATTTTATTGATGATTGTAGTCAGAATACAACTTTTCTCGATAATATTTGAAATGCCTTTTCGGCTACATTGATTCATGAAAAGAGGTACAACTGATAGGCTGCCATGAAATAATTTCCCGTTCCATACATCACGCCCCTTTAGTACTTTGAAATATAAGCAGCTATCTTTGAAATCTCCGCAATACTTTGTGCGTCTTTAGGAAAAACAACTTGAAAGGAAACAGCAGTTCAGAAAGCTTTAATTGTGATGTGCGCCCGAGCCTTCTCCAGTACCTGTGGAGGAGGGGTCAGCACATTATAACAATGCGCTGGTGAGCCCCGTTGGCCCACTCAGCTAAACCAATATTTTATTAATGACAAGCATTTTAAAGATATGAACTTATAAGGGACAGGCGACATTTAGAGTAAATCACAATTCAAGTGACATGGTAGTTCAATAAACCATGTTTAGTTTACCATTAGCCGAATCCAGCTTTCCTGCATAAGATACAGGATAATAATAATATACTTACCGCCCCTGTATAAGACATTGATTAGCATACATTCCCACGATGTGACCACTGGTGTTGTTAAACCATATGGACTCTTTTCATTCATTCATTTGCATTTGGGACTTCAAGATAATGAGATGACAGCACAGTAGGGAGCTAGCCTCTATGATGCCTCGCATTACTCATGTTCCCCAAAGCACTTCATTATTTCCTCCTAGGCCGAATCGGTACAGGCGCCCCTGTACCGTTCGAGGAAATTATTGCTCAATCCTTGTATACAAGTTGTCCATGGTCAGGCGAATGTGTGTCCGACTCGATATACACAGTGTGCATAGAATATTTGAAGTAATAGGCAACATGATCATTCTTAGCATTTCATAACCATCATTCTAGGCATCAATTCAATCATTTCAATGTTCAGTTCATTGCAGTGTAATCAATTCATTTCAATGTTCTATCTCTAGCATCTTAGTGGTATTGACTTGTGGCATTAGCATCTTGATATCGATCAACGGATGTTGCAAGACAATTATTTAGTTGGCATGAAGGAATAGCGAGAGGGACAATACCACCACAGAGATCCACACTCACCAAATTAGAGAATCGTCGAGAGAGAGAGGAACACTTGCACACTTAGCCTTCCGTCACGCGTCAGTCTGCATTGGCACCAAAAGATTGATTAATAATCCGTCTCGTTGTGTTCTCTTCTCTCAGAATTCTCAAGAATGAATGCTATGCAAATCGATGAAAACGGACAAGAATCAAATCATCGAAAATCATTCAGAAAAGCATCCATCAAAACCAAGCAGCAAAACCAGCAGCAAAACATCCAGAGAAAACTCTTGGACGCATTTCAAGAGAAACCGATCCATTAATTGGAAAGGTTCTTATGCACTTGTCCGTGATCGATTCGATGCCGACGGTAAGTTTCCCCAATACTCGGTTCCGACCGAGTTAGCCAAGCCACAAGCCTTACATAGTGAACCGCTAGGAGCGGGACACTACATAATATACCACTAAGAAAAAGTTTCGTCCTCGAAACTTAAAGCAAAGGTCCTACCTCAAAATTATCAAACAGCGAGGGGTACTTCACTCGCATCTCTTCCTCTAATTCCCATGTCGACTCCTCAACAGCATGGTTCCGCCACAGCACGTTGACTAGAGATACTGCCTGATTCCGCAAAACTTTCTCTTTCCTGTCCAAAATCTGGACAGGCTCTTCAGTGTAGGATAGGTCAGCGCTCAGCTGCAGCTGGTCGAAATTCACTACGTGACTTGGATCATGCACGTACTTCCGAAGTTGAGATACATGGAAGATATCGTGCACATCAGCCAGAGCCAGAGGTAGTGCAAGTCGATAAGCCACTGAGGCTACCTTCTCCAAAATCTCGAATGGTCCGACGAATCTCGGGCTTAACTTTCCTTTCATCCCAAACCGCATCACACCTCGCATGGGTGTGACCTTCAAGAAGACATGATCGCCTGCTGTGAATTCCAAAGGTCGTCGATGAACATCCGCATAACTCTTTTGTCGACTTTGAGCAACTCTAAGTCTTTCTCGAATTAAGCGAATCCTCTCGACGGCCTGTTCCACAAGTTCTGGTCCGAGCACTTGTCGTTCACCGACTTCATCCCAGCATATCGGTGATCGACATTTCCGTCCATATAAGGCTTCGTACGGGGCCATTTGGATACTTGCCTGATAACTGTTGTTATAGGCAAATTCTGCTAGTGCGAGATGCGCGTCCCAACTTGTCTTCGAGTCGAGCACGCACAATCTCAACATATCCTCAAGGATCTGATTTACTCTCTCTGTCTGACCATCAGTCTGCGGATGGTAAGCCGTACCGAAGTTCAACTTTGTGCCCATTGCCGAGTGTAGACTTATCCAAAATTGCGACAAGAATCTTCCATCTCTATCCGACACTATAGAAGCTGGCACCCCATGCAATCTGACAATTTCATTTATGTAGATCTGAGCCAACCGTTCTACTCTCCATGTAACTTTTATTGGAATGAAATGTGCCGACTTGGTTAATCTATCCACGATAACCCAAATCGCATCATTTCCCTTCTGAGTTCTTGGCAAGCCAACTATAAAATCCATACAGATATTATCCCACTTCTACAGTGGAATAGCCAAATTTTGTAGTTCTCTGCCTGGCCGTTGATGTTCGGCCTTTACACGCTGACAATCCATGCACTGTGACACGAATAGCGCCACATCCTTCTTCATACCATGCCACCAAAAGGTTGAGCGTAGATCCTTATATATTTTCGTGCCTCCCGGATGCAAGAAATACTTCGCGAAATGAGCCTCGGTCAGTATTTCCTTCCTGATATTCTCGTCCTTAGGGACGCACAATCTTCCTTTGACACGAATAGTGTCATCTTCAACGGTAAAGTCCGACGCCTTTCCTGCTAGAATCAACTCGCGTATCTTCTGCAGAAACGGGTCATCCTTCTGAGCAAACTTAATCCTTTCCTGGAGACTCGGCTCAAGTTGTAACTGAGCCAACTGCACATTCTGCGGACGGATCCTGAACTCGATGCCCATCTCTTCAAGATCCCGTAGTACCTCTTTTGCTATTGCTAGTGATCCCACAAATTTCCGACTCAAGGCATCAGCTACCACGTTCCCTTTACCCGGCGTGTAAGAGATTGTCAAGTCATAGTCCTTGATCAATTCTAACCAGCGCCGCTGCCTCAAATTCAATTCCTTTTGTGTGAATATATATTTTAGGCTTTTGTGATCCGTGAAGATCTCGCAGGACACACCATAGAGATAGTGTCGCCAAAATTTCAACGCGAACACAATCGCCGCCAGTTCCAAATCATGTGTTGGGTAATTCTTCTCATGTTGTTTGAGTTATCTCGAAGCATAAGATATGGTCTTCCCATGTTGCATAAGAACACATCCCAAACCAAGTCCCGACGCGTCACTGTAGATCTGAAATCCCTCAGAGCCTTCCAGAAGTGCTAAAATTGGGGCCGTGACGAGCCGCTGCTTGAGTTCTTGGAAGCTACTCTCACAGTCGTTCGTCCACTTAAATACGACTCCCTTCTGAGTCAGGCGAGTCAAAGGCGAGGCGATTCTCGAGAAGTCCTTCACAAATCTACGGTAGTACCCGGCTAAACCAAGGAAACTCCGTATTTCACTAGCTGATGCAGGCTGCTTCCAGTCCACCACTGCCTCAATCTTCTTTGGGTCGACGGCAACACCTTCCGCCGAAACAACATGTCCTAGGAACGACACGCTGTTCATCCAAAATTTGCACTTGCTTAGTTTTGCATAGAGCTGGTTGTCCCGCAGCGTCTGAAGTACTTCTCTCAAGTGCTCGACATGAGTCTCTCTATCCTTTGAGTAGATCAAGATGTCATCGATGAACACAACAACAAACTTGTCTAAGAACGGTCGAAACACTCTATTCATTAAATCCATGAAGGCTGCTGGAGCATTAGTCAAGCCGAATGGCATGACCAAAAACTCATAATGTCCGTATCTCGTACGGAATGCTGACTTAGGAACATCTTCGGGTCTGATCTTCAACTGATGGTATCCTGAACGAAGATCGATTTTTGAAAACACGGTCGCCCCTTGTAGCTGATCGAATAGATCATCTATCCTTGGCAAAGGATACTTGTTACGGATGGTTGCCTTATTCAGTTCTCTGTAATCGATGCATAGCCGCATCGTTCCATCATTCTTCTTTACAAACAGTACTGGAGCTCCCCATGGAGATACACTTGGACGAATGTATCCCCGGTCTAATAATTCTTGTAGCTGTACCTTTAGTTCCTTCAATTCTGCCAGAGCCATCCTGTACGGCGCTTTAGATATCGGACGAGTATCCGGAAATGTGTCAATTGTGAATTCAATTTCTCTATCCGGCGGCATCCCAGGTATCTCGTCCGGAAACACATCGGGGAACTCTGCCACAATTTCGGTCTGATTCGAATCCACACCCTTCATTTGAGTATCAAAAACAGAAGCAAGGAACCCTTCACACCCAGAGTACAACATGTGCCTTGCTGTAACTGCCGATATTACCATAGGTCCTTGGAACGCCGAGCCGCACGAGTAAGAGAACTCTGTTTCTCCGGTTAGGCGAAACACAACTCTCTTATCCGCACAGTCAATCGTTGCATGACAGGCGCTGAGCCAGTCCATTCCCAAGATGATATCGTACTCTTTGATGTCGAGTACAATTGCATCCAGAGATAAAGTCTTGCCTCCAATTTTAATGTAGCCGTCCCTGCAAATCAAAGTTGCAGGCATATCTACTCCCGAAGGAGTGCTAACACACAAAGCTGTCTTTAGTTGAGTCATACAAAATTTATTTTCCGTTGCAAAATCAGAAGAGATAAAGCAATGAGTAGCGCCAGAATCAAAAAGTACTCTTGCAGGTGTGCCTTTATATAGCAACGTACCTGTTATAACATTCTCCGCGGTCTGGGCCTCTGCCTGAGTCAAGGCATAAACCCTTGCTTGCCCACCTTGTTGATTCGGTGCATTCCCAGCTGGAGCCGGTAAGGCTGGTGGCGCTCCGCCACGATGCTGGTTGTTATATTGTCCCCGGTTGTGGTTGTTGTTATGCCCACGATACTGATTATTGTTATGTCCACGAGGAGGATACTGATTCCCTCCTCTATTTCTGCAGTCAGCTTCCTTGTGGCCCTGCTCACCGCATTTGAAACACTTCACCCGACAATCTTCGGATCGATGTCCCCAACGGTTGCAAAATTTACAACGTTCTGTATGTTGAGGCCCTCGATTGTCTCCAGTATTGTGACGCTTAGGTGCGTCATTCCTGCTAGCAGACCAAGGTCGTTTCTGATTATTGAGTCCTTGGTTGCTCTTCATTGTCTCACGACTAGCCGGTTTATGAAATCTCTCCATCTCGAGAGCTGTCTCGTACGCCTCCCGGTAAGACGTACATTTCCGATTTAGCACATCCTTCTCTAGGCCCTTATTCAAGCCTTGCACAAATCTTTCTCGCTTGGCGTCGTCATTCGGTACCATGTACCCAGTGAATGCGACTCTCTTCAAAAACTCTGTCTCATAGTCATGCACTGACATACTGCCTTATCGAAGTGCAATGAACTCATTCTCTTTTTGTTGTCGGACAGCGGGTGGAATGAAGTGAGTAATGAAAGCCTGCTTAAAGGCCTCCCAAGACATCTTTATATCCTGACTATTTCCGCAAAGTGCCTGTCTCTGCGAAATCCACCATTCCTGGGCCTTGAGGCGAAGTTGTACAGCAGTACACTCCACTCTCTTACTGCCCTGAATCTCTAACATTCGGAAATAGCCCTCTAGTGTGTTCAAGAAGCCCATCACCTCATCTGGCTCCTCTTTCCCATCAAACTCAGGCGGGTCGCAACTTTTAAATTCAGAGAACTTGAAGCTCGTCCTCTTCCGTGTCGGCGTCTCAGGTTTCTCTGCCGGCACCTCCACGGTCTCGGTTGCTGCGGCCTTTGCAGAAACATTAGAATCGGCCGACAGCTTGATGACAATCTGAGTTAGACTATCAACTTGCTTTTGTTGAGCATCCAGCTGCTCCTGAAACTGATACTGAAGCTGCTCCTGAAGCGCGCGATGTTGAGCTTCGCTTTGCTTCCTCTGAGCCTCCATTTGCTTAATCAGTTTCTCAATCGGGTCAGACGATGAATTCGTCTTTGAGCTATCACCCTTGGTCATTCTACAACAAAGAAATAATTCCATTAGCACTCATAAAATATTTATGGGCTTATTGTATGGAACATTATTTCATGCCAGCGCCATCGACACCATCAATCGAGAAAATTTGCATCAAGACTTCCTTTTTGAAACATTTATTTTTGAAATCCGAGGAAGTGAAGCCGTGCTCTGATACCAACTTGTCACGCCCCGATTCGGGGAATCGCTCGCTTTGCTTTGATTCACGCCGAATCGATCGTCCTCGCTAAGGCGTGATGCCGTACAAGTCTGGAGTTGCACTTGTACAAGGCTAGAACATGCACATTTATATCAATTCATCACATTTGAAAAATAAGCCACAGTTGCGGAAATATTAAGCAAGCGGAATAGGAAGAAAATATTCATTTTATTGATGATTGTAGTCAGAATACAACTTTTCTCGATAATATTTGAAATGCCTTTTCGGCTACATTGATTCATGAAAAGAGGTACAACTGAGAGGCTGCCATGAAATAATTTCCCGTTCCATATATCACGCCCCTTTAGTACTTTGAAATATAAGCAGCTATCTTTGAAATCTCCGCAATACTTTGTGCGTCTTTAGGAAAAACAACTTGAAAGGAAACAGCAGTTCAGAAAGCTTTAATTGCGATGTGCGCCCGAGCCTTCTCCAGTACCTGTGGAGGAGGGGTCAGCACATTATAACAATGCGCTGGTGAGCCCCGTTGGCCCACTCAGCTAAACCAACATTTTATTAATGACAAGCATTTTAAAGATATGAACTTATAAGGGACAGGCGACATTTAGAGTAAATCACAATTCAAGTGACATGGTAGTTCAATAAACCATGTTTAGTTTACCATTAGCCGAATCCAGCTTTCCTGCATAAGATACAGGATAATAATAATATACTTACCGCCCCTGCATAAGACATTGATTAGCATACATTCCCACGATGTGACCACTGGTGTTGTTAAACCATATGGACTCTTTTCATTCATTCATTTGCATTTGGGACTTCAAGATAATGAGATGACAGCACAGTAGGGAGCTAGCCTCTATGATGCCTCGCATTACTCATGTTCCCCAAAGCACTTCATTATTTCCTCCTAGGCCGAATCGGTACAGGCGCCCCTGTACCGTTCGAGGAAATTATTGCTCAATCCTTGTATACAAGTTGTCCATGGTCAGGCGAATGTGTGTCCGACTCGATATACACAGTGTGCATAGAATATTTGAAGTAATAGGCAACATGATCATTCTTAGCATTTCATAACCATCATTCTAGGCATCAATTCAATCATTTCAATGTTCAGTTCATTGCAGTGTAATCAATTCATTTCAATGTTCTATCTCTAGCATCTTAGTGGTATTGACTTGTGGCATTAGCATCTTGATATCGATCAACGGATGTTGCAAGACAATTATTTAGTTGGCATGAAGGAATAGCGAGAGGGACAATACCACCACAGAGATCCACACTCACCAAATTAGAGAATCGTCGAGAGAGAGAGGAACACTTGCACGCTTAGCCTTCCGTCACGCGTCAGTCTGCATTGGCACCAAAAGATTGATTAATAATCCGTCTCGTTGTGTTCTCTTCTCTCAGAATTCTCAAGAATGAATGCTATGCAAATCGATGAAAACGGGCAAGAATCAAATCATCAAAAATCATTCAGAAAAGCATCCATCAAAACCAAGCAGCAAAACCAGCAGCAAAACATCCAGAGAAAACTCTTGGACGCATTTTAAGAGAAACCGATCCATTAATTGGAAAGGTTCTTATGCACTTGTCCGTGATCGATTCGATGTCGACGGTAAGTTTCCCCAATACTCGGTTCCGACCGAGTTAGCCAAGCCACAAGCCTTACATAGTGAACCGCTAGGAGCGGGACACTACACAGGTAACGGGATTGCTTGTAGCTGGGAGATCTCTTTATGACTAATGTATTAATCTAGTTATTGGCCTTAGTCTATTTCAGTAGATACTCCTGACCGTGGTACTCAGGAGTTCCATCCTAGACATGTTACAAGACAGGACTGGATTATTTGTACAAGCACAATCGCCCACGATGTCCAGGTTACTTATACAGGTCATGTCATATCAGGTAGCCGTCGTAACAGCTTATCAAGATATATCATGTTCGATTATCATGTCAATTTAACTGGTCAAGAGTGTACCACGACGGGCCACTATCAGGTCGTGTCATGCTTACTTGTCAGGAGTGCACCCCTACGGGTCACTATCGTGTTCAGGGTACATGTGCAGGGCATCATAGTGCAAGCATTCAATCAGGAGACCCAAGTTATGCTGAGGTTACAAGACATGATTTAACAATAATAATAATTAAATAGCAGGGCAAGGCACAGGAAGGAGCCCTGCGGCTCAGGATCACTAGAACTCATACGGCCAATAAGGAGAGCGCATACAACTTGGTAAGGACAGGCGCATGCGGTTAGAAAGGCAAGGGCGCATGCGGCTAGGGAGGCAAGGGCACTTGCGGTCCCAAGAAGTCGGGTCTCATGCGGCCAGCGGAAGAGTGGGCCTCATGCGGCAGGAAATGGATGAGCGTATGCGGCAAAAGAGGAGCCTCAGCCCTATTCGGCTGAACTGACCAAGTCCCATGCGGCTTGGAAGGACGGGGGCATATGCAGCTAGAAATGATGGGCGCACATGCGGCTTGCTGGAAGGTAGTTCCATGCGGCTAGCTGGGTTCGGCCCTTATGCGGTTCGGGGAATTCATATCCATGCGGCTAAATATGACGGGCACATATGCGGCTGCATAGGCAAGGGGGCACATGCGGCTAGATGATTCAGGATCTCATGCGGCTCAATTATGCATGCGGCTGGGAGAACACTTGTCGCATGAAATGTTCATGCGGTCAAGTCAAGTACTGTTCTTCTTCTCTAAATTTTCAAGAAGAAGAACTCCATGAACCCATGCTTCCAAGCTCCATGAAACCTTCATCCAGAGTCCAAATCCGAACTTCCCTAGGTCAAAATGGGGCAGAACAAAATTCTCTACAACATGGAACCATCGAAACTGAGAAATAACAAGATTAAATAGATCAAAACCCAAGAAATCCGAAAAATAAGATAAACTTAGATCTACAAGAATCTGGCCATGGAAAGTAAAAATGTCAAGTACTAAAGTATGTTAGAATGCTGTAAATAAGAGAATGGAACGATAAAATTAGAGTTCCTCTATGAAGCAAGCTGCACTTGCCTAGACCTCTCTCTCTGGTAGGTGAAGAAGTTATGATGGAGAAGAAGAAGACTAATGAGGAGAGAGAAAGGAGAATGGGTAATAAATACTAATGATGGTGGTAGGTAGGGGTTCACCCTTGGTTCATGATGAACCAAAGCAAAACCAAGCCAAGCCGAACCAACCCAAGAAATAACCAAGCCAAGCTAAGCAAGGAATCATGCAATACAAGATAAATACGTATATATATTCCAAAAATACGTAATACGAACCACAGGCATTACAAAATTCTTTTAAGGAGGGAAGATTTATCACTACCACATTTTAGCTTGAGGGTATTTTGGTCATTTTGAGAATTTTGAATTTATTTTGAATTATTGAAGTGATGGTTGTCATTTTTGACTTTTGCTAGTTGAGACTTTGAAGACTAACCTAGATGTTGACTCTTGCTATGGTGACTTGATTAACATGGTGGGACCCTAGTCTAACTTAAGTCAACCCAAGTTAAGTCATTTAGAATCAAGTTTCATATAGTAGAATAAATGACTTGGTTCATGGGCTTTTGACTTAAGGAGTGATTTCCTTTACCATTGAAACTTGGTCCAAGCCCATTAGCTATCACCCTAACCCTAATTCCTCCTTTATTTGGCCGACCACATAGGGATCCCCCCATTATATAATCTCTCTTCCTTTGGTTCTTGCCTCTTTTGTATCAAATCAACTTTTGGAAAAGAAAGGTATTGGCATTCTTCCCCAATCCATAACTATACCATTTTAATTCCTTTTTGACTCTAGTTTCTTACATTAGAGTCTAATCCCACTCTATTTTCTGTTCATGGAGAGAAATCTCAGTTTTGGTACAATTTGGAGCTTTTGGCTAGCAAGAGGAATCATCCTATTTGGGGCTTTTTCCTTGTCATTGATACTGTAAGCCCTTAAATTTCAAAATAATATTTTAATATTATTAAATAGCATTTATGTGTTTAAAATAAATTAATATAATTGCTAGGAATTTTTCTAGAATTTTTAAATGATTTTTAAATAGTTTTTAAAACAAAATATACCCTTTTGTAATATTTAGATTTGTTTTAATATCATTATGCAATTTATCGAAATGTAATTTATCGAATTGTTATTATATCAGTTTGCAAATTAGTGAATTGTTTTAATTATGATCTGTAAATAATAATTTGCAACTTTCAGGCCTAGGGTTATTTTTGCAAAGCCCCAAACTCCAGGGGCCTTGCTGCAATTTGCCAGACACCCCCCCCCCACGTTTCTTTCTCTCTCCTCCCAACTGCTTCCGACGACCGGCCAGCTGCCCCCGGCGACCACCCGCCTTTCCCGGCCGATCTAACCGACTTCGACCGACCTCTCCTCCTATAAATAACCCCCAGACTTAACCCTAACCCTAGAACGCCACCACGACCCCCCACAGCCGCCTCGACTCCTTCTTCCCCGACGAAAACCCTAACCATAACCCTAACTCCGACGATCACCCTAGCACCACCTCCCCAGCCACCTTCACTACCTATAACCACCACTACCAAGTTCGTCGAGGCCAGCCGAGTGCAGCGCCATCCAAGCACCACACCGACGACGCTTCCTCCACCGTCCAGTACCCTCGACTCCAATCCCGACGCCGGACACATAGGTAACAGCTTTAAAACCATGTCGTGCGTGTCTCATACTCACCTATGTGACTTGCCAGGACACGAGCAACGCGTAGGTAAGACTGGACACGTCCAACTAGACCCGTGCGTGTCGTGCATGACCAAGACACGGAGACTCAGCCGTTCTTCGTGTCCCAAACAGTCAGGACACGAAGTTTGGCTATCAGGTTTAAAACCCGTTAACCTAAAACTAACCTAACACTAACCCTAACCCATTCACAAATAGATGGCTCGGGCTGACCCCCTGGCCAGCCCGACCGCACCTAAAAACCCGACCCCATTCTGGGCCGAGTTTGAGCCCTCTCCCTTGTTTGTTTGTTGTTTAATTTTATTTTTATTTTTATTTTATTATTTATATATATATGTATATATATATATGTATTTATGTATATATGTATACATGTATATGTCTTTATATATATATATTATTATATATTGTTATATATATGTATATATACAGTATTTATATGTATATATATATATATATATATATATATATATATATATTTTATAATTAGTATTTTATTATATATATGTATATGTATATATATGTATTTATATATATATGTATATGTATTTATGTATATACATATTAATATATATATATATATATATATATATATATATATATATATATATATATATATATATATATATATATATTATAATTAGTATTTTATATATATATATATATATATATATATAATATATATATATATATAAAATTTTATAGTATTCTTTTATATATATGTATAATTATAATATGTATATATATCAATTATATACATATATATATTTTTTTTATTTATATCAATTGTATATATATCAATTTTATATATATATATATATATATATATATATATATATATATATATATATATATATATTTATATATATATATATATATATATATATATATATATATATATATATATATATATATATTGTTGTTGTATATTTATACATGTATTTCAAATTCTACCTTGTACAAAATATTATTATGTAAAATTTCACAAGTTATTCTATTGTATATTTTGTGACTGAGAATTTTACCACTTTAAAAATATATTATTTATATTTAAATTTATGTATTTTAAAATCATGGCCAATTGATGTCCAACCTAGCATGGGTTTTGGGCTCAATTGTGTCTAATATATTCAGAGTCTGTACAAGTCATATTGGACTTAATTCATGGCTCTGGATCCTGTATCTGGACTTCGGTTCAAATTCGAATACATGGACAAAATAGTAAATAATTAATTAATTATTTTCTAAAAAGTGTTACATGCTGTGTTTGAATTTTTGTATATATTTTAATTGTAGTAAAAATCTGGGAAAAATTGTATTTAAATACTATGTTAATTTAGAAAATTTATTATAATTTTTCCAGCATTTAATAAGTACTTTTGGTATTTTATAAAAATAGGAAAACAGAACTCATTTTATGTATATTTATGTTTGCTGATTTTTAATAATTATTTATGAGGTTTATAAATTCCAGAAAAATTAGTATAAATTTATATAATTAATAAGGATCATTTTGGTACTTTATTTCATGTAAAATTGAGCTTTTTGTCTATCTCAAAAATTATTGGAATATAGTGTACAGTTTGATTTAATTATTGCATAGTTACGACTTGCAACTTTTTGTATTATTTTGAGTTATAGTCGTATTGAACCTCACCCTACACTAGTATAAAGACCCTAGAAAGTTAGTTTGGGTATTGTGTTATCCCATATTGGTCTCCTATGCTAAAGTTATCATTTGGCTAGGTGTCCAGTCAGAAAGTCGTGTTACACCACTAGTGTCTTAGTATTTAACTTAGTATAAAAACTAAGCTTATGTATTATTTCTATAGTGATGAGTCACCAGGCATCTATAGCATTTTTATCGCTGCTTTGCTTTGCTAAAGGTAAGTACTTCTACAAACTATACATACTGCTATAACAATAAACTGTGATTTTCCAACCATGTTAAATGCTGATCCTTGGGGTAGCAAGTTAAAACTTTACATGTTGTATTACTTTCAGTCTCTACCATGTTTAGGACAGTTTTTTATATCTCTCACATGTTTAAATAACGGGTTAAGGAGAAACTGTTAGTAGTGTACGTGATCATGACCCCCTTCTCCGTATGTATTTATCGCGCACGGTAATATTCTATATGTAACTTTGTCGTATGTTCTGATCTCGCATTTATGTATGGATATACACCGATGCCGTTCGTATACGTATGTACATGCCAGAAAAACTTGATATGTGCCGCTGTACATCCTATTCACCTATTGACCGATTCACGTACAAACTACGGTTTTAAACTTTTAAACTGTATGTTTCCATTTCTAAAAAGAACCAATTAAACCATGATATGCCATGATTCCAGTTTATTACATTTCTGTTCATGCTTTGTATATTTAGTTTGTTAGAATCAGTACTTGCTCCCGTCCTGACAGGATAATGTTGTAGGTATACTTACTGAGGAGTTGCTTTGTGATTCATATTATGGAGTTATTGCCGAGGACCAGGCTTTATCTTACGAGGATGTACCTGCGGGAAAACTCGTCTAGTTTGTGTAGTTGCTCGGATATTTAGTGTAGTCATGTATTAGACTACGTATTTTGTAACTGGAGCTGTATCCAGTTTTACATTTTGGACTTGTACTCAGAACTTACTTATATACAAGATGACTTTTGTGTTTGCAGAACAATTCTGATTCTTTATTACTTATAGAACTGTTAGCACATTTTAGTCTTATCTTGTTATCTTTAGAACAACTTACTACGCTTTATCTCAAGCGTAGGCTGGACATGACTCGGCCCGGCCCAACAATTTGGGTAGCGGATCGTGACATGTTTTTAGTGGTGGCCCATGCAGGTCCTGACTAAATTGTTTGGTTACGTTATTTTACCAAGCATGCCTGCAATTAGAAACTTAAGGTAATTAGACAACATTAGGAACAACGCTTAGAACACCTAGAGGAATACTAGGATTGCAACATAGGAAATGCATCACATGTTCGTTATTACAAATTGGATTTTCTGTGTTATTTATGATTGTTTACTTAAAAGAGTCCTTATAAGTCCTTTTTATTTATTTAGATGGTGCTCACTCGCTCATCCCAGTATACCATATCTGAGAATGGCACACTCCCTATCCAGTCAGTTGACCAGTTGACTGATGTACCTCCACCTACTATATCCTCTACTTCACAAATTCACCAACCCAGATGCCTCCACCACCTTCCACATCACAGTCCCAGCAGGACCCGATACTCCAACCACCACCTATCACTATACCTGCCCAGGCTTCCATCATAATCGACGGAAACCAACTTCTCACTCTGATCCAGGGGTTCCTAACAACCTATCAGGAGCAGACCACCATACTCCGTCAGAGTATGGAGCGTTCTAAGGAACGTACCATGGTCCCACCACCTGTAGAGCCATGACAGAGAGCGGGGACAATCAACGACTTCATGGGTCTAAACCCCAAGGAGTTCTTAGGGACTGAGGGCATAGTAGTAGAAGATGACTGGCTAGACTCAGTAGAGAGGAAGCTCCTTGAAGCTAGGTTGCTGAGTGACCTCCAGGTCGAGGCAGCAGGATTTTTACTGATAGATTTGGTAGGAGTTTGGTTCCGGAATGAGCCGCTATTCGCGAGAGGGAAGGCCACTTGGGATCAGTTCAAGACCCAATTCAAGAAGAAATTCTTCTCGACCACCGCTAGGGTAGCCATGGGGCTACGATTCCAGAATATCCAGCAGGGGAATCGTTCTGTTGACGAGTATGCAGCGGAGTTTAGTCGCCTGAGCCGTTTCGCTCCTAGTCTAGTTGTAGACCCAGAGGAGATGACGCGTAGGTTTTGCCATGGTCTAGTTCCAGACATTGACATTCTTATAGTGGCGAACGATACGACTGACTACTACCAGAGCCTGGAGTTGGCCCGGAGCATAGAGGAGCGTCTTCAGTCTTACAAAAGGCCGGCTTCTGTACACCTCGAGGGATCGTCCAAGCGTCAGACTTTCCAGCCGAGAGCACCGACGTCGCACCAGCAGACATACCATCCTTCCACACCACATCACCCGACCCCGCCAGTTAGAGCCTCGGGACCCCGTCAGCAGCAGAAGGAAGCTTTGTGTGGATTCTGTAAAAGGCTAGGCTACGACGCTTTCATCTGTAGGAAGAGGTTGGGGCAGTATTTAGCTTGTGGGTCTGCCACCCATCAGCTTCGGGACTGCCCAGTAGCCAAGGTACCTAGAGGGACGCTCCCGACTCAACAACAGAGATTTGGGCAACATCTGCAGCAGCAGAAGGGACCTCAGGAGAAGGCTTATAGTCTGGCCCTTGAGCCGGAGCAGGATTCGGAGCCCGATTATTTGGCTGACGTCATCACAGGTCATGTTTATTTACATACTTTTCTAGCTCTATGCTTGTTTGATTCTGGTACATCTTATAGCTTCCTGTCATTAGAGTTTTTGCATAAATACCACTTAGTAGCTACACCTATCGAGAAAATGAGTAGAGTAATGACGGGAGACGGACCAGTACCCATTAGAGCTATCTATAGATGCTCTATTACTATAGCTGGAAGAGAGTTTAGGCGACGATTCTTTATGATGCCACTCCCCGGGTATGATATTATATTGGGGATGGACTGGCTTAGCTATGCCCATGCAGCTATAGACTGTCATGAGGGTAGTATTCTGTTCAGTCTCCCAGGCACGGCACCATTCAGTGTCAGGAGGACATGGCCGGAGATCAGCCTAGAGCCGAACTGTTGTGCGACAGTTGGGGAGTTAGCACCGCCACACCCTATCATTAGGGAGTTTATGGATGTATTCCCAGAGGATCTTCAAGGACTTCTGCCTGATAGAGATGTAGAGTTCACTATAGATTTAGTACCGGGTTCATCACCAGTATCCCTGGCTTTCTATAGAGTGAACCCCAAGGAGGCCGTAGAGATGAAGGAGCAGATTGATGACATGTTGAAAAAGGGTTTCATTCGATCTAGTGCTTCTCCATGGGGAACGCCAGTGCTCTTTGTGCCTAAGAAGGATGGTACAGTTCGGTTGTGTATTGACTACCGGGCTTTGAACACCATCACCATTAAGAACAAATATCCTCTGCCCAGGATAGATGATTTGTTCGACCAGTTGAGTGGGGCGAAAGTATTATCCAGGATAGATTTGAGATCCGGGTACCATCAGGTGAAGGTCAGGGCAGCAGACATCCAGAAGACGGCGTTCAATACGAAGTACGGGCAGTACGAGTTTCTGGGGATGCCATTTGGTCTCACAAATGTGCCACCTGTCTTTATGAATTTGATGAATAAGACATTTTACCAGTATCTGGATAAGTTTGTCGTAGTATTTATCGACGACATCCTGATATACTCGAAGACACCGGAGGAGCACGCAGAGCACTTGCGGACAGTTTTGGGGATTCTGAGACAGGAGAGATTGTATGCCAAATTGTCGGAGTGTGAGTTCTTTTTAGACCGAGTGGAGTTTCTCGGCCATGTAGTTACTGGAGAAGGGATCTCGGTGGATCCCAGGAAGATTGCTGTCGTTGAGACTTGGAAGGCTCCGACGTCAGTTTCAGAGATCAGGAGCTTTTTGGGTTTAGCAGGCTATTATAGGAAGTTCGTCCAGGACTTTTCTAGGATAGCTGAACCCATGACAAAACTGACGTGGAAGGATGCAGAGTACATCTGGTCAGAGGACTGCCAGGCAATATTTGAGGAGCTGAAGAGGAGGCTGACGACCGCTCCAGTTATGACATTACCTTCAGGGTCTGGAGGTTTCACCATATACAGCGATGCTTCGAGAAAGGGGCTAGGATGTGTCCTACAGTAGCATGGGAAAGTGATTGCTTATACATCTAGGCAATTACAGACTCATGAGCGGAACTATCCTTTCCATGACCTAGAGTTAGCTGCGGTGATCTTTGCACTCAAGTTGTGAAAACATTACTTATACGGAGAGCGTATGTAAATCTTTACTGACCACAAAAGCTTGAAGTATGTGTTCACGCAGAAAGAGCTGAACATGAGGCAAAGACGATGGTTAGAGTTGATGAAGGACTTTGACATCGATTTACAGTATCACCCCAGAAAGGTAAATGTGGTGGCGGATGCGCTGAGTAGGCATCCGATGGCATGGTATCTGATGATAGATCGACATTTGTGGGAA
>JANAVB010022800.1:8197140-8339409 GCA_029216955.1 Iris pallida
TTAATTATTGCATAGTTGCGACTTGCAACTTTTTGTGTTGTTTTGAGTTATAGTCGTATTGAACCTTACCCTACACTAGTATAAAGACTCTAGAAAGTTAGTTTGGGTATTGTGTTACCCCACATTGGTCTCCTATGCTAAAGTTATCATTTGGCTAGGTGTCCAGTCAGAAAGTCGTGTTGCACCACTAGTGTCTTAGTGTTTAACTTAATATAAAAACTAAGTTTATGTGTTATTTCTACAGTGACGAGGCACCAGGCATCTATAGCATTTTTATCGCTGCTTTGCTTTGCTAAAGGCAAGTACTTCTACAAACTTTACATACTGCTATAGCAATAAACTGTGATTTTCCAACCATGTTAAATGCTGATCCTTGGGGTAGCAAGTTAAAACTCTACATGTTGTATTACTTTCAGTCTCTACCATGTTTAGGACAGTTTTTCATATCTCTCACATGTTTAAACAACAAATTAAGGGGAAACTGTTAGTAGTGTACGTGATCATGACCCCCTTCTCCGTATGTATTTATCGTGCACGGTAACATTCTATATGTAACTTTGTCGTATGTTCTGATCTCGCGTTTGTGTATGGATATACACCGATGCCGTTCGTGCACGTATGTGTATGCCAAAAAAACTTAATATGTGCCGCTGTACATCCTATTCACCTATTGACCGATTCACGTACATACTACGATTTTAAACTTTTAAACTATATGTTGCCATTTCTAAAAAGAACCAATTAAACCATGATATGCCATGATTTCAGTTTATTACATTTCTGTTCATGCTTCGTATATTTAGTTTGTTAGAATCAGTACTTGCTCCCGTCCTGACAGGATAATGTTGTAGGTATACTTACTGAGGAGGAGTTGCTTTGTGATTCATATTATGGAGTTACTGCCGAGGACCAGGCTTTATCTTACGAGGATGTACCTGCGGGAAAACTCGTCTAGTTTGTGTAGTTGCTCGGATATTTAGTGTAGTCATGTATTAGACTACGTATTTTGTAACTGGACCTGTATCCAGTTTTATATTTTGGACTTGTACTCAAAACTTACTTATATACAAGATGACTTTTGTGTTTGGGGAATAATTCTGACTCTTTATTACTTATAAAACTGTTAGCACATTTTAGTCTTATCTTGTTATCTTTAGAACAACTTACTATGCTTTATCTCAAACGTAGGCTGGACATGACTCGGCCTGGCCTAACAATTTGGGTAGCGGATCGTGACAGATACTCTATAGGTAAACCTTCTAAATTATGTTTTAATTCTGATTTCTTTGCATATTAGCCTAAATCTAGGTGTCCCCTGGCTGTGGTGTGTGATTTGTGAAAGTTTGAATTGATTTCGTGTCCGTATCGGACACGTATTATAATCTAGTTCTAGGTGTTTGTGAAGATGCCTCAATGAAAATTATTTTAATATTTTTGAAAGATGTTTGAATCGAAATGTTGATTTATATGTATGTATGGATTTCCTATTTGACTGAGTCAATTTTAAGCCGTGTCCGTGTCCACACAGGACACGAACATGCTTACTGTACTCGTGCGGACAGTGTCCTGCTGCCCGACTGTGAGTACTCTCCGCACAGGACACGTGGACACGTGAAATTTGGGGAGGATGTCGGGGCAATGTCTGTCATCAACTTTCCAAAGTTTGGGAACACTTGGTTCACCACATGGGGAGCAATCTGACCTGTACTGGACACATACTGTGCGCGCACAGTCGCATAGCACTCACTGACACGAGTCTCGTGTCCACATAGGACACGACGTGGATACTTCATGGTATGTGCAGTGTGTAGACCTAGTGTTGGGCTATACGTGGACGTGACCACGTGGACTCACGTGTCGTGTGTCGTGTCCCCGAACGTAATGAACACGTGCATGAGGCTGTGCACTGTCTTGATGAACACGAGTGTGGGAATTGGTTTGGACACGTTTGTGTCCAGTTTATGGACACTAAAACACACGTAGGACACATTCACATGTGACACATGATTTACCAACCAATTAATTTGATTATTAATTGTATTTTTATCTCGAATTTGTGATTTCCCCAATTTTTATGATAACTAGGGCTGATGCTCAATTTTTTGAGATTTAATTATATTTTAAACTATTTTCAAATGATTAAATTGTAATGATTGGTTCACCTATATATGTATGAGTTAATCTACATGTTGGGGTTCATGTTAGCATAGGATTATGGGTTTTCGAATTTGCATTGGACTATTTCCTGAGAACTGTTTAGTTGTGCACTGTTTTCTCATATAGCACACACACACAAAACTGGGAATGTATGTGTCCTTAGCTGATACACTGTCATGTGTACACTGAATTCGAAAACTGAGAACATATTGACATACACCCTTACACTAAACTGAACACACACACACACACATGTACACAGGAACAGGGAATACCCTATATCTATGCTACACACACTCACACATTGATACCCACAGACACATCACCCTATTATACACACACATATGTACAAGACTAAGACCCTATGTTGGACTGCCACACAAATCTTAGAACACCCCCTTACTGTCACTCACACACTTATACACACACACACACAGGAAACCTAATGTACACACTATTGACACACACACATGTCACTCTATATCCCTCTCTATATGTATATATATATAATATCTACATTCTGTTGTGATAATAATGTAATATATATGCATATTGCCTATATGATTTTAGTGTATATAAATATGGTAATTAAATATGGGTGTATGCCAATGTAGATTGGTGCATAGGCATATAGCCTATGTGGGTTCCTATGTGTAAGCCTATGTATATATGGCATGTATATGCATGGGATGGTGTGTGGATAGTTTGTATAGCATTGTGATGGTGTGTGAATGCTAGATAGACATGGTTAGGCTTAGTGAGACTTGTCTGGGTTAGATTTGACCTAGTTGACCTAGTTGACCTAGTTTGACTAGTGTAGTTGACTAAAGTTGACCAAAGGTTGACTTTAGTCTAGATTGACCCAAACATCATGTAGAATATTTTATAGCAGTCTATTTTACTATTTTGGATATGTTGTGACTTGTGCTGTTCTAAATAGGAGCTAGACACCACTCCTCGGACAATATATTCATTCAGATACTCAGGATTTCAGGCGAGTACATTCTCTGACCGTTCATACTTGCAAGGACTATATTCTTGCTCTAGATTACTTTACATGATGCTGTCACGATGGAAACACGGATTAGTACTATATGGATCTTTTCATACGATGTTATCCCCCTCGGGAGCATCGGATACATCATGTCATATGCGTTTCACTTTCATCATGTATTCCTGTGCTTTCACCATTCATGTACACTCTCGTGATTCATGTACTCTCATGTTCACGGAGCCCCCATGTTTATATTCATGTGCACCCATTTATGGGCCCCCGTGTGAAATTATGTACAATAAAATAACTTGAACGGATCCTTGTGTATTGATTAGGGATGGGGGAGTAGAAATAGTCATGTGGACATTTTCAAAGTAGTGTAGCCATGTACAACCTCTCATGTTTATTATCAAGTCGTTCACACGTCTATCTTGTACTCTAAATCACTAGTTCAATGTAGCTCTTTACTTATAATATATATTTCTTTACAATCTTCTCTTTTACTTCATGTATATTCTTCAGCATTTCATATATTTTACTATATTGTCTTATTTATATTTTGTCATGATATGAACTGCGTGAGATGTACTGTGCTCGCTCATGTCCTGACTGGACCTGTTAAAAATATTACAGATGACCTTGAGGAGTTATGTCCGACATACTACGGAGCAGGCCTAGATGACACATATGAGCTGGACTCCCAGGAGGACCCAACACTTGCAGAGGATATTACCCCAGTAGTCTAGGCTAGTTAGCTAGACCAGTATCTTACTTATTATCCTGCCTTGTTGGATACACTTGTACTTATTTGGGGGATTTATTATTCTAGATATTGTGGAGTTGTTATCTTAGACATTTAGATTCTCTCTCTTATCTTGTATTTCATCTGTGGATTCTGTTGTTATTCTTATCTATCTTATCGTACATCTTCCTTAGCTGTGATTGAGTTGTACTTTATATTATTCCTCCATTCGGAGAGTATAACTGTACAGGTACCTTATAACTGTTAGATGTATGTGACCTAGGACAGCGTTCTACCGCCGACACTGCGGCGTAGGCTGGACGTAACCACTTCTCGTGCCCCTACACTAGGTGCGGGTCATGACAGCTTCTTTAGGAGACATCATCAACCCGATATATCGGGACATGGATTTCTTTTATAATCAACAATCCATCATTCACAAAATGCCATTATCCAATCCATAGAGATTGTTGACCCATAATGAATCTCACTCTTTTATGAGTCAAAGTAATACACAGTGCATATACACATGTCGTTATTAATTCAGATTAAGAGCACAAGCATCCATAATAACAAAGATAATTATTCTCTTACGTAATCAGTATAAAGAGAATAATCTCAAGTGGTCATGTTCAATACACACAAAGTGCACTAAGTAAACCTGTAGTCAAGGTAGACTAATGACAGATTACACTATAACCATACAAATGGCTTGTCTGAATCTATCTAGGTTGTGAATCATTTATATATACTACAGGGAACTGATAATATGATCTTCTGTGTGCCACCACACACCATATTATCTACAATGTAGAAAGTTAGACACTTGCATTAACGTATTACAAATATAATATGCAAATATTTGTCCATATGATTTTCATTCAAAATGGATAAGAAAATATAGTTAATACAAAAATGATGCTTTTATTATATAACTCTAACAGTTTGGTTGTTTGCGAAATGATTGTTTGTGAAATGAATATGTTTGTGGGTAGTACGAATGAAGTGTTAAGATTTGTGCCACTACAAGAAAATTGATTTTTTCCAACGTTTTACAAACGTTGGGAAAAAGGTCAAAAACGTTGGCATACTTATTCCCAACGTTTTTTTCAACGTTTTCGACAAACGTCGTCGTTGCTGCAGTTGGGAATTTATGACGTTTTTTATAAACGTTGGTATAGGTAAAGACGACATTTGGAACAACATTTAATAAACGTTGAAAATTGTACAATGATGGATAATAATTTTCAAACATTTTAATAAAAACGTCAAAAACTAAACTTCTTTTTCAATCTTTTGCAAAAAACGTTGGGGTTTGCTTTTCCAATCTTTTTCCAATAATTTCTCAACGTTTTAACATAAACGTCAATAAAGGTAAAGCCATTAAAAAATTGAATACATTTGTCAGGCACTGGTATTCAATCGGCTTCTTAATGATTAATTAAATCATACTCCAATTAATATTATAAATTCAACAATATAAAATCTACACGATAAACTTTTATTGATCAAAATACAACATTTTACTTTACAATCGAACAAAAAAATAAGTCAAAATATAACATTTTTCTCATCATCGCGCAGGATCAACCAATTAGATGTACATCTCTCCTTTATGTCTTTAAATTTGTGAGTATATCAGCCTCACTCCTTATAGTATGTATAACCAGCAGGTGCAATGTACTCGACCCATATATTCCTATCTTTTTTTCTCACCATCCTACATAGAATGACAGTTTACACGTGTAAAACAAATTATGCAATTTCTTTAAAAAAAAGTTTATGATGTTCCACAAGAGATATGGTACCGCAATACTAGATATCATTAAATTAGCATCAAGATTTCGAGATAACTGGAAGCTCCATAGCAATCCCACGCATTGATGCACAAGTGTCAACATTAGTCAATCAATGATAAAAAATTGATTTAAGCCAGAGAACATGATAGAAACACATAACTCACCCTTCATATAGCTTCCTGCTCCTAGGGTGCCACGCTGATAACATGGTACATCTGATCAAACTGATCAAAAAGATCCCTGGAAAGTAAACAAATTAAAGAAATAAACTGAGGGCGAAACAACGACAGTTAAATTGCACATGCTTCATATTAGCCAAAAAATTAGAAGAAAGTACAAAATGTAAATTTTAGAACTGCAAGATCTAACTTGCTGAGAATTACATATTTCAGAACTGTAGGATCTAACTTACTGAGAATTGCAGATTTCAAAGGTCTATAAACTGTATGATCTAACTTGTTAAGAATTGGAAATTCTTGCAATAACTCCACCACATGCAATTCAATAAATTTTAGAAAGGGAGAAAAATTACAAAAAATTTAAAACGTCACATGTCACGCTGACCCTCAATCTTTCAATAGACACTGGATTGACAGTAGCCTGTATATAGGGAGCAAACTCATATTCCCACAACCAAGAAAATCCATCACCTGGAGATAAAACTCATTGTTGAATATTATTAATTTTTGATCTTATGTCTATCCATCATATTATTATCCCAAAAGTGTAATATTGTTCAAAGAAGAAAATCCATAGACCTTAACTGTTTCTCTGATGTTTCTCCTTTTGATGGATAAGTAAAAAAAAATCATAACCTCTTGGTTTGGACAAAGAGGCTCTCATAGTTTGTACGCATTCATGTTATATAAATGTGAATATTAGCAAATTTTCATACAGGGACCCACCTAGGTCAAACAACTCCAAACATCTAAACTGAAGCAAACTCCCAAGCCTAATAGATAATTTTATTTAGTTAATTTAACATTTAAGAAAGAGAAACTAACAAACTACTTTTACTGATATGGGATAGGACTAAGAGTGAGAACAAACCTTGTACTCCTCGCAGTTTATACAATAAAGTCCTTCATAGTCAGCCCGATAGATATCACCACTGTTGAGCACTCTTGAGTAGAAGTCCTTCCCGAACAATTCATGACTTGGATCGGTAGTGTGGATGAACTTTTCTTATGCCATGTCTAGCTGAAATGGTCATTAAACCTAAAGGTAATGCTTTACTTGTACAATAACAGACAACAGAAGCTTAGAAATAGAAACTCACTCAATTCATGTACACTAAAGAAAACATACATCTTTCTAGAGCATCCGGTAAGCATGTGAGGCAGATTGTGGTCATTCATGCAGGTGTGGCATGAGCAATTGAAACAAGTGTATATTGATAGTATCGATAAGTGCCTCTGTTTGTCATAGAATAATTTGAAGTAATAGGTATCGAACTGCTACATGATGAAACTCATTTTTCGAAGAAAGTAAATTCAATAGAAGGCCTTGTTCTGTACATGTAAAGACTAAAACAAGAAAAAATGCCGATCACATCTTTATGTGCTCAAAATTGCGCTCGATCTATAACTTTATAAATACTCTTTAAGAGTTAACCTCCACTGCTGAAAATGTGTAGTCAACAAAATGCCATGCATAAGTTGTATTATGATTGCACAAGAAATGATCCCAATTGAACCAGAATAGTAACTGTGTGCTATAAGAAAAATGGATTTCAGTAGTATTACCTATAAATGCAAAATAATGATGCTCCAAAGATCATATTCTTATGCCATATAAATATTAAATTAGGTATTTATAAGGAAAAAAACTTGAAATAAAAACATATAGCTTGTTCAGTAAAATATAGTAGTTACTAATCATATCACGACTTGGCAGATTATCAGTTGCATCAACAACGATATCATATCAAGGATGATAAATAAATATCATGGAAAACATATTAATTCAACTATAACAACTAGGTAACGCTGATGTCTTGAAGTGTGTCATGTTCTGGATCTCAACAAAGGATACTTGCACACAATACCCAATGCATTTGCTGCCTGCAAAGCTTCCCTGGGTTCCACAATCTTTACTGACGAGTTAATCCTGAAATAGAAATCTAAAACAGTGAGAATAAACAACTACATTTTGATACATGATACATACATTCTGATACCATAGTCAAGTTTAAGTTTAAGGTCTAAATTAACCTAAAAAATGGCATAGTTAGATAAAAGGTCTAGTGCTATAAGGGGGGAAAAAAAGAACAGAAAAATTGATACTTTAAATCTCACTGGTGGTATGAGAGGGGCCAGGAGGAAACATGGCCGCTCTTGAAGGCCTATGCCATGCTTGGAGTAACTACAGATCTTGCAAATTGCTAATTGCCACCACAATTTTACTCCAGGATTTCCATCTTCCTAATTATCCCTGGTTTAATTCATAATAGTTATTTCTTTTCAACAATCAACATGCCTAATGTGCAGCAATCAATTCAACATTTATGGACAATTCCAGATATATTTGAGTACATCAACTCAATTCTACACAAGCTGTAGGAAGTTTTTTGAAAAAACTCAATAAAGTACTTTATACATAGCGAACTAGTAATTGGGTGATCAGATAATGTTCTCTTGCCTCGAGTAAACTTGCTCCCATGCTCATTGTTGCCACACAACAATGAGAACCTGTCGAACCCAAATAAGGCTCGTGCTTCTTAGGTGTTCCAGACAGAATAGCACTTAATGTCCCTCCTAAGTGTTTTACATAGGTCCAATGGACCAATGCTCAGTGGAGGATAGGTCCAACACACTGATTCTGATACTGCAAACCTTGAATTAAATATAATTAGGATTCATACCGATATACCTGTATTCCTTCGACCATAAATTGCCATATTAAAGCTCCAGCTCCAGGTTGCCCTCTTTGAGGCGACTCGTAGACTTGATCAAGAATAGTCTTCAGTAAAATATCCCTATCATATGACCCGTTCTTCTTTTCTTGCAAGTTGAAGCCTACCTCCGAGAAGATGACAGGTTTCTTTAGCACATTTTTGCTATCGTTCACATGGAAAGCCACCCAGCTATGCAGGTATTTGACCTTCTCTTCCAGGTTTGCCTGAGGGATCCAGCTATAAGGATATGCATGGACTGAAGCAAAATCAATATATGCAACTGTCGGTTCTGGATGAAATCTGAACCAAGTGCACTTGCCCAATCCCCAGGGTTCACTCTCAATCTTTCAGTTCTTTCATGCCCATAGAACCCTTCAAGGCCAATGGTAACAAGGTGGTTCTGGTCCATGCTCTTGATATAAGAAGCTATCTCAGTGACCCAAGCCTAACCAAAAGCATAAATTAAGATTCAATCTCTTGGCATTGCAGATGGTTAGCAAGTTTATTGAAATTGTTTTTCTAAAATTAATGGTTAGGAAAATTTAAGAGCAGTTCTTCACCTGAAGGAGAGGAGCAGATGAGTTCAGTACACAACGAGACTCATTTATGTGTTCCCAAGCAAATATGGCAGGTTCATCCAAATATCTGATTCCACTAAATGAGTTCCTTCTTGTCAAGATTGCCTGTGTTGTGTCACAAAATAAATAATTAAATAAATAAATGCGCTTCACAACACAACAATATGAAATCTAATTGTGACCTTAAGATAGCAGAGATAGTGATATTGGCATGAGGACAAGTTGCAAACAGGCTATACTGAGGGCATCATTGATTTGAATAAGTTAAAGTCAGATTCATTGACATAATTCAGCAGCCTTAACCAGATAGACAGATCAGGTCTGGGCCAGGTACACTTTAAATAACCTGTCCCAGTAGTCAAGTCCATTTCCAGATTGGGTTAGGGAGAATCCAGACTGACATGACAACGGCTATCACAAGAACCTCTTATTCATTGTAAAAATCTAATTGGCCATTGTTGCAGTGGTAGCAATAACTCTCCAACATATGCAGTCAACAACCAACCATAAAACATCCAATCTAACCTTCATGTACGAACCACATCTAACATGCCATAAAATAAGATACAAATATTCACAAGGAATGGAGCTTTGCAGGGATAGGGGTAAGGGGGGTCTTAGTAGTATAAAGGTAATATAGCAGATACAAAAATAAAATAAACAATAAATGAGAAATCTAGGGACTATTATGCATGTAATAATGACGATGAAATGTACTTTACACTAACATATATATACAATAAATGAGAAATCTAGGGACTATTATGCATACAATAAAGACGATGAAATGTACTTTACATAACATATCAATAAAGAGGATCCTAAGACATACTGAGGGGTTACTTAATGAGGGATCACTAAAGCAATAATCCTGCAACATTACCATCCTAATTCACCACAACGATCTCAGCCGTTGGTAATTAAAACACAACTGTCGCACATTGGTAATTGAAACATTATTATCTAGATTACTTGGGTTTTTTTTAACAAGGTATTGTTTTTGTAGAGTATACGTGCTTGTCTTTTAGATATAAGAAAGTGCAGCTTGATGACTCGTTACAACAAGATTTGTGTCTAACCACAATTTAAAGTAGCATATGATACACAATAACAAAAGTATCTCAAGAAAGTTAAGGTTTGATTCTTGCAATCCGTAGGAGAACTTAAGGAAAAACAACAACTGCTTAGGCAAATATACTAGAGTTCAAAGCACCTTGATATCTGTAGAGGACCGTGTGAGTATATTATCTGACTAATCGAGCCAGTATATATCGAAGTGTCTTCAAAGGGAAGAAACATGTTAATCTTAAGTTTCCTATAAATAACATGTTAATCTTTGCAAAACTGATTTGAGTGGTGCTTCAAAATCTAAGATAACAAGTGCATCCAAAACATAGTGTCGGAGAGTTCGAATATCAGATAATGTACAACAACCTCTATTGTTTTTTATGTTTGGAGATGCATTATACCAATTTTAATATCAACTATGTATTGGTATCAGTCAGTTAGTAGCATGCCTTTGGTGAGGGAAAATAGCAAGATAAAGCAAATTGATGGCATTCGAAGGCCAAAAAAATAGCAAGATTGTTCAGAGATGCATTATACTGTTTATTATTATTTTTTTATTTTTGGATTGGTCCGCATGGATTCAGGTGTTGTGTTTTGAGATATTAGTTGAATGATCTCTATGGTAATTTCCAAGTGGTTGGGTGAACATGTTTCTAGGCTATTTGGTACATGCTCATATTTACATGCTTTATTTGCCTTATTTCTAAGTTTTCATACATGTTTGGACTTGGCATTTGCTAGTAGTGGATGAGTGCTTGAACCTGTATAACACGAAGATCCATGCCCTTATTATGAAGTTTCCATTAAACCTTGATATCTAGAGCAAATATGTGTGCTAGAGTTTTCCTGATGTGTGCATACATGTTAATCTTAAGTTTTCCTGATGTGTGCTAAGTTTCCCTGTCAGTATATTATCTGACAAATCGAGCAGACATATATGGAAGAGTCTTCAAAGGTAAGCAACATGTTAATCTTAAGTTTCCTATAAATAGCAACATGGTAATATTTCCAACACTGATTGTGAGTGGTGCTTTAAAATCTGCAGAAACAAAGGCATCCAGATGTGCAACACTGGTAATAAGTGTATCCAAAACATAGTGTCCGAGTTTTCGAATATCGGATATTGGTACGACAACATCTATTGTTTCTTATGTTTAGAGATACATTATACCAATTTTTAATATCAACTATGTATTAGTATCAGTCAGTTAGTACGGTGCCTTTAATGAAGCAAACAAAATAGCAAGATAAAACAAATTAATGGCATTCGAAGGCCCAAAAGACTACTCATGGATACACTATCAATGTGATGAATTTCATGGGATTATTGCCATTCTAAAGGTTCTGGCTTATGTGCAACAATCATGATAAAGGGCTAATTGTGAGTAAGTTACCCTTTCGGAGAGGATGCAAGAGTTCAAAAGGCAGATAGATGGAGAATGTGGGTATTCAAATGGGTCACATGATTTTCTAATGGAGATGGTATACAAATTGTTGGTAGAAGTTCCCACGAAATGATAGAGGCAATGATTCAGATAGCTGTGAGGGGAAAGGTAGCAAATTTTGATTTCCATTTTATGTTTTAAGCCCTATGCCACCTGTAGAATTTCTCTATTCAAGATAGTCCAGGTTTGGTGTTTGCATCCTATACTGGTTCTATGTTTTGGTCCATTTTCTCAAATTATCTGTTCTTATATTATATTGGTCTTATTATATAGTTGCACCTGAATATATTGGAACTTGAACCTGATCCAACTGGAAAGAGATCAATATTATATCTACTTTAAGGCAAATTGTTCTGGAAAATGATACTTCCCTTTACCTATGTGGAAAGGACATGAAATCTCTATATGAATTTATGAAACCATATTCACTAATAGAAATCTAAATTCTTGCCCTGAACTTTTTTCTTTGAATGAAGTTAACCATTATCATAAATCATAAGTATAATTGCTACATACATTCATAAAATAAATAAACATTTACTGACAACATACATAATAATAAAAGAAGAAAACAAATACCAGTTTCTCATCAGGCTTCATGAGTGTTGTTGGAGTGGGCGGAATAGTGACCTCCTCATAGCGACCATCATCGAACCATGTCATCCCACTTGGAAGTGCACTTGTATAATCTGCTCCACGTCTTTGGCATTTTTCCTCCTTCCGTCGAATTTTGTCCATTTGACGCTCAGATTCTGTCTGAATGGTGACCTAGAAGTAAAATGGATGTCTAGACAAACCAAGTACAAAATTGAAAAGCTAACTACAAAAGCAAAAGAGTTCTGCCTCACCCTTCATGTTAGCATACATATGTTCTAAACTTGTACATCAGCATTCAATCAATAGACATTACACTTGATTAAGGCAAGATGGCTAAGTGGGGAATGAGTTCCATAATTCCACTATATTATTCTTAGTTGGTTCCGCTGTAATGTTTCTTAATATCATTGATTAGCTCATCAAGTTGCCATATTTAGGTTGTTCTCCTCTGTGATCCTTTGAGTCTTTGTAATTTTTTGTTTTGCTAGGAACAACTTTACCAATTAACAGGAACATATTAAATATGTTTACTTTATTGGATTTCATCTTTATAAGACTGGTACATAGGAGGAATTATTAATATGAAGCTTGCTATTGCGACCAAAATCGCCCTTCATAGAGGCAAATGCAGGATATTTTCTTAAGTAGATAACCCCAAAATTTTGGAGGTTCTGTTCTTGTTGTTGAGTAGAGTTTTAAAGATCCTAACTAGACAGAGATCTTCAATATGCATGGGTATGGGCTTCCTACTGATAGCTGGATCATCTACCTAATACAGTTGTCCTTCCAACAAGACTAATGGGTTGCATAAGCTTCTTAATAAGAGTGCTAAGATTTGAGTCACCGATTAACAACTTGGTAAATAAAATTGGGAGTTGTTGCAGAAATTGAAAATGTTTTAATGAGTCCCATTAAGAAAAAACTTGGATGCTGTCACAGAATTGTATTTTTTTTGTGAGATGCCATCTTCTAAACCCTTATGCCCAACCCATGACCTCTCAAACATTGGGGAGAAGCCAAGGCAAACTATAAAATCATAAATGCCCTTTCAATTGATCATTTAAGACTTTGAACCATACAACTTGCAGGTAAATCTTGTAATTAGTAATTACAAAAGAAGTTCAGGAAAAAATATTAAACTGTCTGTTAAAACTGACATGATAAAAAGTTGATGGGAATTGTATTCAGTAAGAAAAAAAAAACCTGTGCTACAGGAGAATCTGGCTCCAGCCCTTTCATGAATGCACTGATAAGTGCAGAATTAGAAAATTTGATCTGTAAAGTTGAAAAACGAAAGAGCATTAATACAAACTATAAGTACAGAGAATATAACAACTATGGATGATATCAATAGCAAATTAAACAAGTAAACAAGTTGCATATACAACTACAGTTTAGGTAAATTAACTCGAGTTGTAGGGTAAGCATAAATAAAAATTCTTATAGGGATTTCCTCAAAAATATCTACCCAAGACAGTTTCTTTTCCCTTAACCTGAACGAATCAGATGTATGAGAATACAACAGGTCATCATTATGTAGTCAATGTTAACATGGGAGTTAGTTTTATTTTTAAGAGAAAAAGAACCTTTGTTCATAAAAACTAGCTCACCACAAAAGGATTCCAAATTGAAATTAAGATATCCTTTCAGCCAATATACTCATTAAAACATTTTTACGGATCATTTCAGCCTTTCTAAGAACCTGTAGATATATGTTTTGTGTCACAAGTATTAATAGTCTGACAAGCTTGTTGGACATGTTATATCATATATTGGAAGTATAAGGAGAAGGTACAATGTCAACTGCAATATATATATAAGCTAGAAACATTATACATCAAGAGAGCAACAAATATAGAGCACAATAAGTTCCTAAAATTGGCATTGCAGAACTGAGGGGAAAAAATTGTAGTTAGTTATCAGTTTCATGTCAAGCCCCAGAGTTCCACCATATTGCAGATAACTGGTAGGGTTGGGTTGCAAGTGGAGATATGGAGCTTAGGAAAAGGAATAAGATAAAGGCTTCAGTTCAACTATAAATCATGTAATCCTTGTTGAAATATGAAAGCAATTTGACCTAGCAAACCTCATTACTATGGTAGATGGTTAGTAAAGCATTTTGTAGCCAAAGTTTCCTCCGTGCATGAAACCTTGTGATATGGAAGAGATGATGAACATGAATCAAATAAGACTCTGTATCTCAAAGGCTTGTTATTCGTAAATGCAATAGACATGTTAGACTTAAGATTGTATTTGAATACGAAGATGCTAAAGGAAAATTAGAATTTTCGTGAAAGAAGATACCACTTTTGCTACAAATGTACAATGTGCCCCTTGATTTGGATATTCATTCAAGCTTCCACCAAAGAATAAACTTTTCAGAAGTTCTAATGTCATAATGTCATCTTCAGGAGGCAGGATTGTCATGGTTTTGGTACTGCAAGCAGAGGAACTCCAACAATTTTAAGATACTACCAACATTTTATTTCTAAGATACTATCAGCCTGGTGAATTACGAGCACCGAGGAACATCAATATTTTTAGTCATAAGCCAAATTAAAATCTTAACTTTACGATACTACCAATATTTCAATTGTTAAGAACACCAAAACAATTTTAACTGATAAAAACGCCAAAACAATATTTAGTTCATACAAAATCAGAGACTACATCTACATAAACATTACAACAAACAGTCAGCGTGCATCATTAAATTATTAATATAGTGAAAAAGTAATTAGTAAACAACCTCTACGTCGGTCCTTGAGAAGGCTCGTGGCCATTCCAGAAGACATAGGTCTGAATAACGTCCAAGCCGCCGTATTTTGGCTTTCGGATGAAATTCGGCCACATCTCGACTCGGATGCCCAAATTGACAAAATTAGCAGAAAATGAGGGGAAGTTTGATTCTTTTCACAGGAAAAAGAGTTAATAAATTGCATTTACTGTGGTTAGAGTACCTTTGCGATGCTACGAGTATAGTGGATGGAGCCGGAGATGAGGATCCACCGATGCTCGTCGATGATGACGGCCTTGTGGTCGTAGGCGACGAACGTCGTTGCCAAAGCCGGTGCCACGAGCAGCAGCAACGACATCATTGGAGAAGAATCCATCAAGAAAAATGTGAATTTTCTTCTTCTTTTTTCTCTCCCTATAAAATTTTTGGAGATAGTATAAGGAGAGAGAAAATAATGTTAGCTCTGGAGAGAGAGAGAGAGGGGGAAGGGAAGAGATGAATTTAAATAAAAGTACGTTTGGGGCATGGGCTAGGGTTTTTCTTCCAAAGAAAGCAGTAGGATGGAGTGTAGAAATTAGAGGATTTTAAGAGGGATAGGCAAAATATGGAGGGAAAGGCAAATAATACACTTTCTTTCACAATAATCGACATTTTCTATAAAATGTCCATACATTTTCGACGTTTAAGACAAAGGTCGAGAAAAACGTTGAAAAGTCAATATTTTGCAATGTTTAATATAAAAGGTTGGTATTTGTTTGCCTAAGACGACTTAAACATAAACGTCGAGAAATAAACGTCGATAATCCTCTATGTTTAAGAGAAAACATTGGTATTTTCCAACGTTTCATGTAGAACGTTGGTGTATCATGCCTAAGCCGACGTTTCCATAAACGTTGGAGAAAAAAATGTCGGCAAAGCCCTATTTTCTTGTAGTGTGCACTTTGATAGTTAGGGTTGTTGCATGTCTTTTGATGCACTATAGAGTGTTACGAGTCACAATAGAAATTATGATTTCAACACAATCTTAACAATAAAAAAATCATGTTCTAGCACCATTTTCGAATTGCATTTTTTTTTAATCAATTCTACCTGTTTTATTTTATTTCATCATCCTTTGGCTGAAACTTGATTATCATTTGACAACCTAGAATTTATACGCTAGATTTGAGACGATGAATTTCAGAAAGCTATTATTATACTTTAAAGAGGAGCTATTTGGAGAACAAAACGGGATGGTGAAACGAAAGGCGAAGTCGTTGGATGTTGATCTTCTACTCTACATCAGTTAAGATACGTAAGTGTTCGTATATTTTCGAGTTAGTATTTTGTAACTGGGATATATAGAATAGTGAAGATCCATATATATTTATGATCTTTGATTGCCTTTACCTAGAGATAGTAATCATATTTTGTAAAAGATGATCTTTGGTAAACCTATCATAGAATCTTACATGCGACAATAGCGAGTACAGGTACTACTGTATTCGTATGTGGCGTAGTTTGAGATGTTTGTTACGTACTCGGCTTGTCGTATTCTAAGAGCGGGACGTTAGAAAACATAACATTTATTTTTGGACCAAATGGATGCCTTCTAATGCTAGCCTAAAGATCATTATGGAAATTGCCCTTCGAGCAAATTGGTTGAAACATAACTGTAGTCCAAACTTTCGAATAAGTTTGGATTGTAGTTATATTTTATCCAATCGGCTCAAATGTTTATTTCCGTAACACTAGTTGGGCTAGTATTTTTAAAATGTCCAGTTGAACACCAAATGAATGACACTTTTGAAAAAAATGTCGATCTGAAATGAAATGAAATTCATTTGATTTTTTTATATCTAATCCCAAATGAAGTATCGAATTGCATGCAATTATAATATATAAGAGCATCCACAGTGAGAGAGATTTCAAGTGCTATATTTTGACTTTAGGTAAATTTTGTAGCACTTGAAGGTTGCAGTGGACACTTATCCATACTTGAAAATTTCTAGAAAGCTAAGAGACACTCCTAATTTGGAGCGTGTCATAACTCCGCTACATTAATTTCTGGACCCATCAAATTAATCGTTCTTACCAAACAAGGAAGAAAAATAAAGGAAAAAAGAGAAAAAAATTCTACCAAACATGGAAGAAAAATAAAGAGGAAGGATATTAATTTGAAGTATTTGTTTGGAGTGTACCATTATGTACCAGTATCAAGTAGACACTCCAAAAAATAATAATTTGAACAATTTTAATAATTTGGAGTGTTTGGAGTATATCCACTGTGGATGCTCTAAACTGGTCCTAAATACCTTGAACAGGGAGAGAAGGATGCCAAAGATTAAGCTAATACTAGGAAACGTAAACCGGGCCTTGGGCCTTCAGGCTAGCCCCTCGTTGGGCGCCAAAATTAGCAGACCACTCTCAGTCCCAAAAAAAAGAAGGAACAATTCAAAATTATCTTTGGTTTCATATGTCCTTCCAAGTCACACTGGAAGTTACCAGCATCCCCACGTTTCACTCTCCCATGGAACCGTCTCGACACGTTGCTCTCCCACGTGTCAACCGCCATCCCCGCTCCTACAAGTACCATCTCTCTTGTCCTTCTGTCCCTCTAGCAACAACAACAACAACAACAACAAAAAAGGGAAGAAGAGAAAATGGCTCCAAAGGGAAGGAAGAAGGTGGTGGGAACTCTGGTGAAGACCACCAAGAAAGTGGTGGAGGAGACTATCAAGGTCTCAGTCGAAGGGGACGAATCCAATGGCGAGGTCGAGGTCGAGGCCGAGGCTGAGGTCGAGGTCGAGATCGAGTCGGTCCCCGTCTCCACCAAAGCAGCGGCGACGAAAGAGAAGCAAATTAAAAAAGTTGTAGAGGTGGTCGCAAAAAGGACGAGCATCGACGTCGACGACGAAAAGAAGAAGAAGGGTGAGCCGGCGGAGCCGACGGAGAAGAAGAAGAGGAAGAAGAAGAGGGGGAGCAGGAGCGCCACCGCCGGCGAGGTGAGCGGCAACTACAAGAGGTACGTGTACAGGGTGCTGAAGCAGGTGCACCCGGAGCTGGGGGTGTCGTCGATGGCGATGGCGGTGGTCGACGCGATGATGAGGGACATGTTCGAGAGGATCGCCGAGGAGGCGGCCAGGCTGTCCAAGTACAGCCGGAAGGCCACGCTGTCCTCGAGGGAGATCCAGGGGGCGGTGCGGCTCGTGCTGCCGGGGGAGCTTGGGAAGCACGCCGTTGCCGAGGGGACCAAGGCCGTCACCAACTATGTCACGGCCGGATGACTTCCGCTTCGTTTGTACTTTGTAGCTAGGGTGGTGTTGTGTTGTGTGACTTGTATTAATACGCCATGCCTACATCTTTATTTTGGTTGCTTCTTTGTAAGGTGTGGGTGATCTCATCCCTATGTAAGCTTCTACTTCTGGCTTGGTCTCGCATAGTTTAGTGTTTAATAGTTTGTTTGTGGCTAGTTTTGCGATGGATGTTCCAACTTGGTAGGAAGTCGAGTAATTGCAGGCAATAGCTTTAGTCCCAACTGTGATTTCTCTTGTAAATTGTTGCGTACTTGCATGTTTGTAGTTTCTTTCATCCGTCATAACTTATAAGAATGTTAGTATATTGCTCTAGATGTTCCGACTAGTTTCTTCGTCTCGTAATGTTAGTATATTGCTCTAGATGTTCCGACTTTTGTTTCTTCGTCTCGTGTGGTGTCCATACAAAAGTTACGATGGGCCATACCCCTTGCCAAGGTTATGCAAGACCCTTGACCCTTGCTATGCTCCGATTCTGGTCCTCGACCTTTTGTGGGTCATGCAAGCCTGGGATTGTCGCAACTTGGTAGGAGGTCAAGAAATTAATCGCAGGAATTAGTTTAGTCCCCTGTGATTTCTTTTGTTAATTGTTGCATGTTTAGTTTCTTTGATATGTGTCGTGAAGAAGTTGGTATATTGCTCTAGATGTTCCGCGACTTGTTTCTTCGTCTGATGTGATGGGTCCACACACACATGTAGGGGATAAAAATGGTGGGCTTCTAAAAACTTTTCTCATTCCAAGGGGAGTATGAATTTATTATTGAACCTTGCTTGGCTAGATAAAATTGATTTCAATTCTATGGTGTTTTTTTTTTGCGCAATTTCTGGTTTCATTAACATTTATCATACGTTGGCGCTCTGGTAATTGAGATCTTATTTATTCATAATTCGGTGTGGGCTTTGATAAAAAAAAATTCGTTATTTATTTAGTTTGGCTTTTGATAAAACGTCAGATTGGCTTTGATAAATCATGGGCAGATCCACACACACAGGAGCCGGGCTCCCCAAGTAGAGGTATTCGTCAAATTAAAACTTTTCAATGAATATAAATTAGCAAGGTCAATTTTTTTTTTTTTTTTTTCACAACTTATATATAATAAAGTTTAGTTAGAACTTAACAATAAATATAAATCTTACAATTTTATTGTGTTTTTGGGTCGATGAATGTTTCGTCTTTCCTGTGGGTTGGTTGAAAGACCTACAAGAATTTGGAAGACCTACATGAAGTCGAGGCCCATGTTCATGGGATTAGTATCCTCGACCCTTTTTCTTGGCTGTGTATTGAATAATGCCTTAATTAACTAATTTAGTAGTAACAGATTCAATGATATGTAACAACTACAAATTTAATTTTTAACACGTACCAGTCATCGGATATGTTTTGTGGAAGTGATCAATCTATTTTGTTGTATTTTTATTGTCTCTTCACATTTTACCTACACGAATTTCTGGATTTTTCTTGACACATGCATTTTTCCTTTCGCCCCCTCTCAATGAATTTCTTTTGGTCATTCGTAGCATCTCGTATCTTTTTGCTGGCAGCATGTAATTCTTCTTGATTGCATCCTCTATGGTCTATTTCCGGTTCCGAGTAGATGGTCTGCAAATTTAAATTCAGTTAAACATTTATAAGACAAATTTAATAAAAATTAAGAATATAAGACATATGTAAAAATTTCTATTCCCCTTACCTGGTCCAATAATATGTATATCTTATTACGTTCCACTATTAGAATACGACGAGTCGAGTACGTAACAAATATTCCAGGTTACACGCAAATATAACGTTATTCGAAATCGTGATTGTCATATGTAAAGTTTTAGGATAAAAGTATAGACAATGCTAAACTATTTATATACTAAAAATATTTACATCTATAAACATAGAACATTTTATATTTGCATTCTCAAATGCCTAATTTCTGTCTCAAAAGATAATATATACATAAAGAGACTATACAACTACACAAAATAACCTGTTGCTCTACCCTCTACATCCATTACTTCTCTGTCTCATCCATGCTATATAATTATAGCGTCTCTTTCTCAGTCATGCCTTCATCTGGTGAACAAATATTAGTTCATAAAAGACATACTTCTCTTTCTCAAGAATGATGAAATAAACGAAGTAAAATAATATATGATTGATAAATCAAAATTCTGATCTCAGATAGAAGAGAAAGTATACAAACGTTAAGGACGTATTATATGGTCAACTTGGAATAAGACTATTATGATCCTAATTCTAGTAATTCATTAGTGTTCAAACTATTGCTATAGCCCAACAGTCATTAGCAAAATCATAATTGTAGCGGCCCGCTACGTACGGTGCACTATATGTAGGCTTAGTGACTAGTTTGACTCACTCGGAACCGAGTGTTGGAAAAGCCTTTCGATATCTAATCGATCTGGACGAATGCATTAAGAACATTTTCGATGATTACTTTAATTGTCCACTTTTATCGATTTTCGCGTTCATTTTTGAGAATTCTGAGATAAAAGGATAGAAGAAGAATATTGACCAAATGTTCATGTCATTGCAGGAGGACGCATAACTTAGGCTTAATCATTGAAAAGCCATTCTCCTTCTCTCGGTGAATTATCTACTCGGTGAGCGACTATAGCCCTTCTTTTGTACTCATTCTCGTCAATGAATCCTTGTTGCCTTGTAACGTCCTTAGATCGATGATGTCCGGTAAAATGTAAGTAATTTTAAATGATAGCCACATGCATGTTGTAAAATAAGAGACGGACCAATGTATGACTGTAACGGTTACATGCATCTATAAACGAAATTATGTAAATATGTGCTTTGTACGAGAAGCGGTCTATTGTGGTGCGATGCCACAGAACTGTCGGTGTGTGGTTTTGAGCCACCACAGGATAGTTAAAATGTTTGGGGCCTATGGGTCACCAATAGGCACAATATGGAATCAAGAGAATGAACTATTGTACAAGTAGAGATTTACATTACTTATATCAGTCTTTGTTTCCATGCATATATTTTATAATTAAACTATTCATGTATTTGCATGGTTATAGACAACTTTGTGCACAATGTATGCCTTTTCTTAAAACCAACGCAATATACATGAAGCATTAGACACTCACACCACAATTTGGTACACAAAACTAGGGTCAGTAAGTATCAGACAAATATACCGGTGGTGCACCAACGGTATGCTGCAAAATATTACTTACTCACAGCAGCGAAAACCACACAAATATGATATACCATCGTTATACAATGGTATACCGACGGTATAGCCGTCCATTGACAAAACACAAAAACTCTTCCAGAATAGATTTTCGTGACTGAAACCAAGTCCCGATTCCACCCATCCAATTCTAACAAGTTTTAATGCTAGGGGTAGGTCTACTACAATATTTAACTCTACAATTGATTATAAAAACCTAGGTATTGCAACCGATACCTAGTTTACAATATAATATCATAAGCTATGGCCTAGAAATCAATTTTTGGTTGAAACCAAGGCTAAGAATCCAAATACATTGATACAATTAATAAGAAACAATTAAGATTAAATGTTTTGATAAAACTAAGCAATATTACATATAGCAATTGAAAATGCAAAGGAAAACATCTTTTCAATTATTCTTAGCAATATAGGTTAGTTTCCAAGCCTTGCTTATACTCCACAACCAAGAAAAATTTAGAAATCACACCCTTAGATCTCAAGAACTAGCTCCTAGGTTTGCCCAAACAAGAAAAAAGAGAGAGAGAGAGAGAGAGAAAGAGAGAGAGAGAGAGAGAGAGAGAGAAGAAAGAATTAAATAGAAAGAGGGAGAAGGAAAGCCATAGGATTAAGCTAACTAATTAATCCATGCCCCACTCCCTCAATTACATCCTTAGAAACTAACACAAGGGACCAATGGGCAAAGGAAATGACCTAGTCAGCTCCATTGACTAGACAAGCTGGTCCCCGAAGAATACTAGCGGTATGCCATGGTATATCGGCGGTATACATGTCTGAAAGATAAATTCTCATTTTGGGCAATTCAGGGGTGCTCTGATCTACATATAGGTCATAGTACGGATCTATGATAATGTCAATGGTATTCTACAAGCCCATGTAGTTTCATGCATAATCATCTTGTCTAAAACTAGAAACTCAAATACAGTTACATAAGTCAGTTAATTAGTTAGATCTATCGATCACATTACGAGCAGCTCCTTGCACGACCCTTGAACTACCATATAAAAACCAATAACATGATAATCGAACCACATGCAAAATATCGTATAGATACATGATACAGAAATATAAAATACATGATACAGGATATCTATGGTACCTTGGCAATTAATGGTACCTTGGCAATCAACTTACCTATTGATCATTCTCCTAGTCATAGTTGTTAATAAACCCTTTCAAGCCTCCTGCTATATCTAGATGTATGTCTACTCTCACACAGTCATATCTAAATATCCTTAGATCCTCTTATGATACAACCTATCACCACGTATCATTTTGGTATATTTCTTCGGTAGAAACTTCCCCTAATGAGGATTCTCCGGGCTACTGTCTAAGGTAACTTTATTTCCTAACATATGCGTATTTTTCTGATTTCCACATCGTCTAAGGGAAAATTTCTCAACCTCTATACAACCCAAAAACTCCTATAAGGATTATACTTATCTCAAGTATGGTATTTGTCGAATGATTCCTTCCAAATATAGTCTTCCACATGGGTGATTATATCCTAATTAGGGAAATGTGACTAGCACTCAAATCTCTCTATATAATCTCTCAGATCACTTGGATCCCTTTGGTTGAGAAATATATCATATCTCCTTGACTAAACCGATTTAAACTTGTATACCTCTAGTCCCTCTCTATCTAGCATAGGTACTCTAACACATCTCTATCCAACATGGGTAGATAGTAGAATGGTTTAGCCTAATGATTCCTAGGGTCTCCTATTTGGTTTAAGTAGTATATATGGATTCTACATTGTCAATCCTATCTACTCAGTTTATCTATAGAGGTGTCTATCCAAATCCTTATTACCTTAACCAATCAATACCTTTTTAATTACTATCAACTACCTACTATCTTACAATAGAACATAACCTTAAAGGGTTCATCAAGGACGAGTTGTTCGTCTTCCCGAAATAAGGAAGGACAAGAGTAAAAAAATAAGGAGTTCGAGAAAGGAAGATTGACTTTAATTTCGAGTTCCAACGGAGATAGATAAGATCAAAAAGATTTTCAAGAGCAATTGTGGATTGAGTTCCTATTATCCTATCGCAAGCCCGCTCGGTACAGTAACGTAACCAAAACGGCTAACTCGAGCTGCATGGGCCACCACAAATATATGTCACGCCCTAGTTCCAAAAATACTTAAAAACCTAATGCATGAGCATGCCAACTGTACGACTAGAATAAGTATCCCAATTTGATGGACTTATCATAATCATAGTACGCTGTAAAGGAAACTAACATATGCTAACAATCTATGTCTCAATCCACAATAATGAACAAAATTAAGAACAAATAATATATGTCATAGTTTGCAGCCATATATGTTTGGAATGGACCCGAAAAATAATAGAGATCCAGTAAAACTAGGCTAAATGAGCAAGATATAACAGGAAAGAAAATAGAAAGCACAAGTAAATAATAAACTAACACTACAAGCAATACCTGAACCCTGCAGCCAAAATCATGCCATCCATCTGTCTAACTATAAGCTCAACAATACCCTAGATAGACCACCAGGTCCTCAGAGGGACGTAACAAGATACAAAAGTATAATCTATAATATGAAATGAATAAATACATGAATAACTAGTTCGGATCGCAATATGGTCCAGTATCTCGCCATCGAAGCAATGAACCACCCCTATAACCATACAAGGACAAGGGGTAACATACTATTTCGTGATAAGATACTATACCACGCCATAACACGAACTAAATAATTATTGGAAATCTAATCAACTATGTGAATGCACATCGAAGACGATTTTGGGCCGTATGGGTAGGTAAGTGAGTAGCATTAGCATCAACTAATGTTGAAATATAAACTAGCATACTACCCCGACCGTACCAGATACTAGTCCGTGGCCGCTACCGGATATATCCACTATTATAGCCATAAATGGCACACTGAGTTTGATATACAAGTTGTTGTCCCATACACCTACTAATAGTCATCCCCGCCCATGAGTTACACTAGTCATATTCATGACTCAAATAAATTATATCTCAATGCAAGTCACTAATTAGACTCAATCTAATCACTATATGTGCCGACACACGGACCGCTCGTATTGATGATCAGTCAAGTACGTAAGCTCGTGCCAACACAATATAACTCACTCAAATTATCGTGTTATGAGATGTGTCCAGTCATAGAACTCATAGGAAATAACTTCATTACTAATCGGGAGAGTCCTCTAACCTCTAAGTCACACATACACTATCATATCGATAAAACCATTGATAGCACCCAAGTCACACTTGGACGCACACCATTAACCCATCTATTCCTATGCACAACAGCAAATCATGTATTTAAATAGAACAAGAAAGGTAGCAAGGGGTCTTACCTGAATTTTTGGCAAAAGAATAAAGTATTGGTCCGGCTTCAACCCTCCGTAGGCAAGTAATCATGAATTCCTAGAAGATATAAATAAACTAAATAAATATCACCACAATACTTACCATATATATACTTACCTTTTTAGGATAAACTAGTCACAAAAATTCGTCAACTAGTCTAAACTATTTATAGATACAATAATCTATATATGGCAACCCATTATATAATATTATATACATATACTTTTAATTTCTAAAAACTATCATAATAAATTCTGAATATATTTATATAAATATCATTTTTAAAAATATGCTAAGTGATAGCATAACACCATAAATTGGTTGCAAATATTTTATATAAATATCATTCTATATATGGCAACTAGAGTATCAACACAATATGCCACATAGAAATTCAATTCGGAAGCAATAATTCATAAAAAATATAAAAAATATTTAATCTGGAATAAATCAAAATAATTAGTGTTAAATATGATTTTGTATCTAAAATTATTAGATTTATATTATATTTAAATCCTACGAAAGTTTGGAGTCAAAAATATTGATTTTAAGAGATATCGGTGTCCGAAATTTAATACAAGCAAAGTGATAGCATAACACCATGAAATAGTTGCAAATATTTATGAAAAATAATTCTATATGATAGGTATAGATGTTAGTGACCTTAACAAAGTTTTGTTTGAGATCAAACGGGGTTCGAAGTCGTCGAAAAAGTCTCCGCACCGAAATTCGTCAAATCTGGACACGTTTCAGTGTAACGGACGCCACGGCCAAACGAAGTTGAACTGTGTGAGTCAGCGATTGGACATTAAAGTAGACATATAGGGTGGTTTGAGGCAAAATAGATGTGAAAAAGTATTTAAAACCTATTTTGGAAGATAAAAAATCTTGGTTCGGAATTTTTGTTACGGCTAGAAATAACCATCAAGTTCAGCCTCTAAATGACCAAATAAGTTGACGAAAATCCTCCGGGGCTTAATAGGGTTGAAGAGGGGTCTCTCGGAGTTGTCGTGGAGGTGGTGGATGGCTCGATATTCAAAGAGGAGGTGGTTGAAGGAGTGGTCGGCCAAAGGGTTTATGTCATTGGCCTATGAGAGAGAGGAGCTTGGTTTTCGATATGGAGAGGAGGTGGGTGGCAATGGACGTGATGTACATATGAGGGTTTGATCTCCTATAAGTTATAGAAATTTAGGGCTTGGTTTGGATTGATTTGGATTTGATTTGGTCATCCAATCAATCAATTTAAATTTGATTGGAAAGATTTCCTTAATTGGATAGGATGTTTGACTTTAGTCAAAGTAGTGCAAATTTGAGCACATGGCTGCTCATAAATTATTTTAGTAGTGCTTTTCCATGAGTTGGAACACTAAAGTGGTCCCCATTCGGTTAAGGTGCCTAGGGTTAAGTCCCAAAATTATTTCTAAGAGAAATAAACACTGAAATGGCTAAAAATAGATCTTATGTGACATTTGAAAATAAGTAGCTCATGGTAACTCAATTGAGTAAGATACCATTGACATGTGTGTAGTAGGCTCAAAAATAGTCAAAATTATATATTAGATCGTTTAGGTTGGATCGACATCGAGTCCCGAAATCAAGTTGGAAAGTACAACAAGTTTTACGGTAGAGAACCTTTTAGCCTAAATTGACCCAAAAGTTGTACCACGAAAATAGAATACAAGAGAACACATTTGAATGGGACACGATATATCAAAGTGAAGTTAAACTTGTCTAGATGAAAACTCATGAAGGAATTTTCTAGAGATTGGCATTTCTTGTGCTTCAAAAATCAAAGCTATGTAAGTATATATTATGATCATAAATAATAGTGGGGAAATATCTATTAATAAATATACTAAATAAAAATAAATTAAAAAATAACTCTAAAAATCTAGGGGACTCACAACCTACTCATCTTAGGAAATTTTGTCCTCGAAATTAAGTATACAATAATATACATAACATAATATTATACTTAATAAATAATCAATGGCAACCCCAGCTTCTTCTTGTAATCCCTCTGATCGTGGTCCTTCTTGCTGCAAAAGTGACAAGTCGAGAGTTTCTTTGTCTAGTACGGGGGCGACCCTCTGCTGAAGATGTACTCCTGGTCGTCGGATTGGTCTTCCAAGCTATCCTCAAAATTAAACATGAAATATGCTATAAAAGAAACTAATCAATCACGATTTTCTAGAGAACGCTAGTACCAAAGGGATTCTAAGTTCATATAACCTACTAGGAAATAAGGTACTCTTAGTTCTAGGTCCATCCTAACTTATGTGATGACAACAACAAAAGTCAATGTCAAGAACGGTACAACTTCCTATATGGATACAAAACTTAGGTATTGCAGAATAAAATCAAGGCTTTCTAAGGAGTCCTAAGTACCATCATGGTGCTATTGGTTAGCAACTTTATAAGGAGAAATTATTACCAACTCAACACTATTCCTATATAGGACAGGTCTTCAATAAAATAGAAGGAAGACAATACTCTACTCCTTCTGATTGTCAACCGGCTATACAATTCTTATAAGTACACCTAAAATTTTGCACCTATCTGATAGACAAGGTGTCACGACCCGCACCCTGTTTAGGGGCACGAGCACGTGGGTACGTCTAGCCTACGCTGCAGAGTCGGTGTTAGAACGCTGTATAGGTCATCTAGAACATATAACATCTAAGACACAATGAATATAACCTGTCATCTCTGCACGAAGGAAAATAATCACAACTCAATCACATGAATCTAAGGAAGATAAGCATGAATAAGATAGAGATAAAAATGAAATAGATAGTCTGGAATAGGTGCAGAGTCACAAACACAAGTTTAGAATTTAAAGACATAATATAATCCCAAATAAGTTTCTACAGACTCAAAGTATCAAGCTGGAATACAATCCAGTCAAAGCCTAGCTAATCTAAGTCACTACAGGCGGTGCGTCCTCTACGAGCACCGGCTCCACAGGTAAGTCCTGATCAAAGTCTCCATCAATGCCAAACCCGTAGAAGGTCGAGCAATCTGCATCTAAGTCTTTTGAAAAATATAGCTATCCAGTCAGGATTGGAGCGAAATACAAATGCCAACAGTAGTTCCAATGAATTGACAAATACTATAAGAAACAATTATAATGGAATACAAAATAGAATATGAAGACTGGAAGTAAAATAATACAAGGTGAAATGAATATCATATTATGGTGTAAAATACTAGAATATAAAGCAGTACAGGAAAATCTGATGTACAATGTAAATATAAACGGTGCCTTGAGATATTAGAGTATTATGTGAGCGGCTTGGGTCCAGATCAGGCTATTCCATTTGATCGGCTATACACAAGTATATGTATAGAGGATCAGGCCGGCCAAAATGGAAAGCTATTACTCAAGTAGTATCAGGTCAGGCTATACCCTATGTGTGGCGAGGGTAAAGCTATGCACAAGTAGTTACAGGAGGGGTATTGATCACATAACCTCTAATAACTTTCCAATCCTCCAAATAGTATAATGGATCCAACCATGACATGGGTTTCAAAAGCAGGGGCCATGCCCACTCCTAAATCGGTGTCTATACAAGTACAAGAAAAGGATCGAACAATGTACCAATATACCAGGTAAATCAAAAATAACATCTCATGACAGGATCCAACGTATACTAATCCGTGTATCCTCATGTCAAAAATCAAGTAAAACACTACAACTGAACAGATATAGGAAATATCAAAGCAATAAAAACTATTAGAGAATATACTCGCCTGTGGTCCCAAGCTGTCAATATGAATCGAGGCTCAAAGTGGAGTCACAAACCTATAGATAAGATATACATGTGTTAAATAGGGTTTAATAGTGTTAGACATGGTTTTCTAGTGCTGCAATTTAGGTCAAACTAGGTCAAGTGTTGACTCATAGTTGACTTTTGGTCAACTGGTAAACTCTGGTCAAATTCCTAGTCCAATCTAGGTCAGATGTTGACTCAAAGTTGACTTCTAGTCAAAATAGTCAACCTTGGTCAAATCTAGGTTTAGTATCCTATATCAAGTCATTACCTACTAAGATACCCTAGTTTAGGTATCCACATACCGAAATTACCTTATACATGTACATTTATACATGTATATATATATATATATATATATATATATATATATAGGATACACCCCATATATTGGTAATACAATATTTACATCCTAGAGTGGTGATACTCTATTACCTTGCTACTAGATAAATCCATCTACCTAGATATCTAAGGTATCAGTTCATTACCTTAGACTAGTAGAGGTAAACATATTCTTCAACTAATCCTAGGATACTAATTAACAACAGAAGACTAACATCTACTAACTAACACATACATCATAGACACAAACCCCTACACTAGGATACTTTACTCTAACATAAACTAACATGAATGACACCAACTCATCATTAACATATGAAACTAACCTAGGACACTAACTAACCCACTTAGCCACATCCTAACCTATATATGCCATGGTAAAAAACATGACCCCAAGGCCATCCCCTGCTGCCTAGTGCAGCAGGGCAACTAGCTACTACCCAAAGCTGCTGATGCAATAGCTACCTTGCTGCTGTAATTGAGATGCAATGCTCTGCAGCTACTTTAAATGCTATTGCTGCTATATGCAAATGCTTGCTGCAGCTGCCACTGCATCCATCTGCTGCTGCTACATGCAAATGCCATCTGCTACTGCTAGCTCTAACTGCAGCTACAATTGCTCTAACCCCTTATCCTTATATGAACTAACACATAACCTCTAACTCAAATCCTAACATGAACTAACAACTAACTGCCTAAATACCTGAACCCTCTAATACAATATTGACATCGAACTAACCCCTCTATGATGCCAACAGATACTAACTGAACTAACCCCTAAACTCTGGGACCAAAACTCAAACCCCTAAACTAACTTAGATACGCTGACCTCATCTATGACACTAACTAACTAATACAAATTCTGATACTTACATTCCTGACATCAAAACCCATTTCTGATACTAACTAACTCACATCCTATAAAACCTCCTACTAACATTATCTTTAACTAAAAACTCTAATACACACAACCCAATTTGACACTCTACATGAAACCCCACATCTGTTTCTAACATGAACCCCCCTTAATCTCTGATACTCTATGAGCCAAGAACAAAAGCCTCTGATACATGAACCAAGACCCAAATCCTCTGCCAATGTTTAATTGGCCAGTGCTATAGCAGCCTTGACACACAGCTGCACAGCATGGGCCATGCTCTGCTGCTGCTCATCAAAACATTGGTCAAGTCTAATCCGCACTGCACTCCTCTACCCTCTGAACACCCAAAATCCAAAGGCCAACTACTGCTGCTGCTGTATGCAAGCTCGAGCCACTTTCTATCTCTGACATCAAGCCACAGACCTCTGATACATAACCACAGACCTCTGATACTAAACCCAGACCTCTGATACTAAACCCACACCTCTGATACACTATACCCAGACCTCTGATATACAATACTCTCAAAACTCTGAACCCAAAACTGATACACATGCCCAAGGCTAAGATAAATTGGCCAAGTGCTACTGCAGATTATTGCTTGGCAATGGCCCTGCTTACTCTACTGCAGAGCAAGGCTCGAGCCCTCCTTTTTCACTGCTGCAAATTTAAACATTGGCAAGCCACTCCCTAATAGCCCAACCCAAAGCCATTCCCCTGCTGCTCCTACTGCTCTCACACACACATACCAAAACTCCCTATGTTCTGATACACTAACCAGGCCCCAAAGCTAATGGCCAACCCAATGCCACAGGCTAAGGCCAAGTAGCCCGACCCCCTTCTCATGCTCACTCTACTGACACAGGCAGTACCTGTAGAAGTATGAAAAATCTCAGCATAATACAAGGCGCAGAGGTGCAGATGGTCAAGCATGTTGGCCTATTGGTCATGGTCAAACTTGATTTTAATAATTGATCAAACTCTGTCTCGATATAATTACAAGTCAACTCAGATGTTTACCTACGACGTTTTGGACACTGCTTAATAATGGATCTCTACGTTGTTCAAGACTGAAGCTGTTTGCCATTCAGAATGTACTTCCTGTTAAGCAATGTAATTTTTCATTTTATTGAGTCTAGGAATACATTATACACCGAGTCGTACTGGCAAATAGGCTATCCTAAAACGTTTTTCAAAACTATCATATTCTTTTACAAATGACCTACATTTTTGTAAAACATTCTTGTTACAAAAAGCTTCTAAAGGATTTTTCAAAAAGCCAAAATTTATTTTCTCCAAAAATGAACTGGCAGAACCCCAGGAGAACTCGGCCCGAGTTCGGCCAGAGTTTGGCCAGAGTTCGGCCATTTGGAACGTTAGTGAACGTTAGATTTTTGAACTTGGTCATCCTTCAGTTGCGGTTTGTTACAAAGAGTTCTGTCCGAATTCTGCCCGAATTCTGTCAGAGTTCTGTCTTTGGAAAAACTATAAATAGAAGAGTATTTTGATCATTTCAGATCACCAATTCACTTTCAATCTCTTCTCTTCCTAAGCTTACATTCTTCCAAAGAGTTCTATAAAGCTTTCATTTTCAAATCCCAAGCCAGTTACAATCCTCTAGTCGATTTGTCAGTACGGTACGGTCTAGAAGTTTCAGAGCGATTGTAATCAAAGGCTTGATAGAAGATTCAACTCTTCACAATTGAAGTTGGTCGAGTTCTTCGTATCAAAGCTCGCGTCTGTAGAAGTTACAAGGACTTCGTATGAAAACTTGCAGAATTTTCCAATAGTGGATTCAAGTGGAAGCTAGAGTTCTTCTGACTGGACTAGTCCTTACAAGAGAAAAACCAGTATAAATCTCGGTGTTTGCATTTGCCTTCTGATCACTTTTAATTTCTGACATTTACTTTTGTGATTATTATTATATCTGTGATCTAACGGCTAACAAGTTTTTAATTAGCAATATTCTGCTGCCTACTCTATTCATCCCCCCTTTAGAGTATTCTATTTTACGATTTTGTTCCTACAATTGGTATCAGAGCAGGTTCTCTATAAGCAGATTCTCCATCTAGAGGTATATCGAAAGCAGGTTATACAGGTAAAGTAAGGTAAAATTGTAGTTATATATCCTACTCAGTTCTACATTCAGTACTTTTCTCACAATGTTATGATATTCAGTACTCACATGTTCTACATGATCTTATGCTAAACCTTGATTGGATGCTAAGTTCTGTTCAGGAGAAGGGTTATAACCCCGTTCCTTGTTTGGTTTACGGGTTGTAACTTGGCTTCCGGAATAGCTCCCAAGTCATCTTATATTTTGTCTTGTATTTCATTATGATTGTCTCTTATAGAATTTGTCAATTCATATGGAACTGCTATTAGTGTTTGTACTTGCTCATTTTCCTGACAGGATAACCGTTGATGTTTACAGAGTACATGTTAGCTGATTGCTCTACCTTTTACAGGTATGGCCAGGATAGAGTTTGATGAGACATTACCCCTAGAGCCCGTAGATGATATAGTCCATGTTTAGACTGTTAGATAGGTTTGCCTAGACTGCGATCCAGCTAGTATTTTCATACTATAGTTTTTATATTATATTTTGAGTTTCTATGATGTGTTTATATCTCTGAGCTTGTGTTAGATCTTGAACTCCTTTTCAGCTTTCTTTTCAATCATATTTTTATTTCGTGCTATCTATCCTAGTTTGTCTTATGATTGAGTTATGCCATATTATACCTCCGTACGAAGATAACATGTACCCTTATATTTTGTCTAATTGTAGTATTTATAGACAACCTATACAGCGTTCTACCGCCGATTTTGCGGCGTAGGCTGAACGTAACCACGTACTCGTGTCCCTAATCAGGTTGCGGGTCGTAACAACTGGTGAAGTTGGAGGGAGAGCACGTAAAACAAATCTCCTTCCACGATGAAGCTGCCCGACAGGAAGAAGTGCGCCGCCGTGCTACTGCCAAGTCCGAGACCGAGATTGCGGCTCTAAGGGATAGCATCAATCGGTTGTGTATCCCTTAGATCTTCTTTTGTAATAGGCTCAATTAGCTGTCAAGACTCTTGTATCTTTTTCTTTTCTCTATCTTTTTATAGACGTTTTTAATAAAGAATCTTTTGGCTTTCAAAATTCATGAATAAAGTTTACAAAATATCACACTACAAAAAAAATGGACTTTTGGGACAACACTTTTATGAACGCTAGTTTGAAACGTCCTAAAAAATTAACATTTGGGACTGTTATATTTTTTGTCACAAAAATAGATTTATTTGGGACAGATTTGAAAATGGATCTTTTATGTGGGACTATTAATTTTTTTTGTCCCAAATAAATCCTGAGACCGTCCCAAATAATTTGGACGGCGGGAATGACAATTATTTGGCGGCCTAAACCAAATTTTTTGAAAATATTTTTCCCCATCAAGTATTACTCTTAATCGTTGGATATCCCGAATGCATCTACACCGTCCATCCACAAAATTTTTTAACCAGCCTCCATACATTCTCTCTCCATTCATTACCACTCTTTGAGAGAACCAAACCACTGCTTGGAGAACCTCCATTTTCTTTGACCATGTTTGGGAGAATGGGTTCCACAGAGGACGACGACATCAACCTCACCATGGTCACTACGGAGGAGATGCTCCTCGAGAGGCCCTTGTGCTCCAGGTTCGATTTTTCCTCTTCTCATCAAAACCCTATTTTTTGGGATTTAGATTTTGTTTGATTATGGCTTGATGGTAGGGAGGAACAGGAAGTGCAACGGCCGCTCAAGGCGAGGGTATTCGCCAGGCTAATGGAAATTGTACCAATGTAGTGTCCTTCTAACTCTATCAGTATTTAGATACTGTTTGATGGTTTTATTTTGATAAACAACATTGGATGATTACGTTCATGAACATCATCACTCCTAAATAGTCTTATTAGAAGTTCATTTATAGGAGTTAAATACAAGATGTGATCAATCATCAGTGAAGAATTTGTCCTCTAAAGACATCCTCTGCCCAAATTGGAATTGGAGAGATCATATTCCGAAACCATCACATATTGACTCCAAGGATCACCATAACCTCGATATACCTTTTTATGCCAAATTTTGCTAACTAAATCTTTTGTTTAGTCATTGGTACTTGTATCAATAATCATCCATGCCATAAACCAGGCAGTCCATGATAATTGAAGGATGCTTTCTACAAAAAATGTCGTGGTGTAATAAGCTTTACATATCTGTAGATAGCCTAATCTTTTCTAAATTTAACTGTATGCTACTCTTGTATATGCTTGTCAGTACTTGTCTAGAAAATATCAACAAGAGATACATATGTCTATGGAACCTTTACACTCAGATCAGAATGTGCAAGCCTCGGCTGTAGCTTTCATACTTACCAACCAGTCCTATAACTGGTGCTTAGGTAAATCCAAATTGGAAGTTTTGTGCCTTCATCACGTCTCATCCAAGCCTAGTTTGGTTTCAAAAGAGGCAAGGCCTATAGCTTCTAATCTTTATTAATGTATTAATACATTTAATTACCTTTTCGAATGCAGAAATGTAAAACTATAAACTAGATTGTGGTTATTTGGCGTTGTGGTGCATGGATGTACATTTAGTTCCTTGATTTGGAGACCTTCAAACTGATTTTAGAAGATGCTCATCATAAAGGAATGGAGTACAGATGCATCTAAGAAGCACCTTAGCATGGAGGCCTAGCTTTTCAAGCCTGTCTTACGGCTCCTTAGCATCAGACCTATCCACAAATCTAAAAGGAGTCATGATTGGAACTTCTAACTTTATGTACTTTCATGGCTAAGCTTTTGAAGTAATACATAAATGATTGTATCCTTAGAACGAACAAGCTATTTTGATGTATTTTTATTGCAATTTTTCTCCACATACTGGTTTATGATCCTCTTTTGCTAGCTTGATGCTTGACATAACTTCTCTTTTATAGGATCTTCCATGCTTGTGAAGGACCCAAGCTTTGGGTTGATATCAACTCCAAGTCAAATAAATTATTCAACAAAACCTGCATTTGGAAGCACAATTCAACAAACACAACCTTCATGCGGTCATCAAACACAACCTGGATTTGGGAGCAAGTCTTTTGACTCAACCACTCTCTGGTGATCCAAATCAACTTTTACTGTCTCCCATTACCCCTACTCTTGGTTCACCAAGTAGCATCTTTCCTGGTCTCGCAAGCACCTATGCTTTTTTGCCCAAACTGCATAACAATTATATGTGGTACCACAACCTCCCTAGAATTTGGATCTTTGCCAATGTCTTGTGGTGGCACCACAGCAGCTTCTGGGATGTCAAGGTCCTAACTATTTGGTTCCTGAATTTGCACCAGCCTTGGGTGTTCAGAGCACCTCTCAGTTTGGTCCTTCTAGCACCCCTATATATGAAGCTCCAAGTATTCTATGTTTGGTTCATCAAGCATTCTGAGATTTGATGCTTCCAGGAATTCTACATATCCTACATACGGGTATGCAATTCTACCAACTTTTGGTATATCATCTACTCCTTTTTGTCTTTGGATGCACACCTTTTAATCAAGCTACATCCGCATTGTCTAGCATGCAATTGATAACTACACCTTTTGGTGGTCAAAGTTCCTCATTAGGTACGTACCACTTTCCATCTCTCTTATTGACTATACGACTGGATTTGGAATTTTCTTTCTATGCACTCTCTCTTGTTAGTTACAAACTTACATGATGTCATTTGGAACACTTTCTAGCTACACTCTCTCTTAATTAGTTACACAACTTGATTTGAAATTTCTTTCTAACTGCAATCTCTAGAGGGTCCTCAAAGTAAGATCATATGCATTTTTTAAAATGAGATAAAGGTATTCTTATGAAAAGTCTATAATGTTCACATTCTGTCATGCTCCACACCTTAACATGAATCATACAATTCTATGTACACAAACTTTCTCACCCTCCTTATTTTAAACCCAGGGAAAAAATTTAGTCATTTTTCTTCCAGCCACATCAATGCACTACTTTTGCCTTTTTGTTGCTTTTTAATCTTTTTTTTTTGCAAACTCTTATTTCCCAACTTAGAATAGTAATTATTGACAGAGTAGGGGACTTGGTTTATCCTCTAGGACTGTTAAGAAAATAAGGATCAACCTCTTCTGTCAGATGAAGCTATAATCTGTGGGAATCCATGAGATGCATTTTTATAATAGATGGTGCATCGATCCTACTCTTTAGGGCAACAATTTGTTGAATGGTAATCATATATCATATTTGTCTTCATATTTCAATATTTGGGTAGAAAAATCCTAAGACTGTTAGGATAAGAAAATCTCTACTAATTCAAATACTTCCTTATGAAAGGTCTTACATAGCCACTTTAAAAGTATTCTGAATACCTGATAACTGATATGTTACCACATGTGACAATTGTATGGTTGGGGCATACAATTGAGTTTTTGCTACGTTATGATTTATGATTCTAATATACTATACAAAAAGTGGTGTATGTCTCCGTAGGCTCGTCTATTGTTTGAGAGACTGATAGACTTCTAGCAAGACTTCTCGAAACCTACTAACATCAAGATTCACCTTCTGCTTGTGGAGAAATATAGACCAGAGCATGTTCAAGCCCTGTTTTTGAATCGACTAAGGGTCAGTAAACATTGTGTGATCTCTCAAATATTCTTCTATCAATGAACTCTCTTCCTCCTTGATCTCGTACTGTATATTATTTAGTATATCTGGAGCCGGATCCTCCCTACCTAAGATTCTCTGATTCGATTTCCCTTTATAATCTTTCTTCGTTTTCTAATAGGGTATGTGTACTTGTAAAATGTAGTAGTAGTAGCACACATATTAGTGTTTGATTTTATACTTTATTAATGGTTGACTACAAAGAAAACAAAAGATTCATCAACGGGTTCGAATTTGACGGGAACATTGAAGTTCTTAGCTTTTTATGTTATCTTATTTTGCTTACAATAAGAAAAGAATCACAGAATCACTGCTTTAATTTGTTTTCTTATGTTGTTGCCGGAGGCTTGATCAAAGATGAAAACTAATGCAATCGAGATCTGAGATGTCACATAAAACTTTGTGATGATCAAACTCAAGATCTACGAATAAAACTAAATAGCCAAATTACAATATGAAGGAGAAAAATAGCAAAGAGAAGATCTCTTGTTCTTCTTTGCAAATGTGTTACAATTGGGACAGAACTAGTTACAATAATCTAGAGAGATGAGAAGAAGAACAATGCTGGGGTGTCAAAATACCGTTGCTCAAAGCAAGATTTGTCCCACACGATCTGCTTTCAGGAACCAGCAAGTTTGAAGAACTTGTGGAACGCTCGATGTCACCTCTGTTCTGACTCCTCGGATGGACTTACAATGGCGGCAGCAACTCCCTCTCTTTCTCTCTTTTCTGACTTGTATTTTTCGTAGTCGTCACAAAGGAGGCCAGAAAAGAGTATTTATAGAGAGAGGGTGGAAACCCTAACCGCCTCTTCAGTTATGGAAAGATTGAATCAAATCCCAAAAGATAGCAACGAGATTTAATTCAAATCCCACGAAATTAATTCAAATCCCACAAAGATAGGATCTAAATAAATTCAAATCCCACAAAGATAGGATCTGATTTAATTACATTAATTCAGCCTTTCCATAACTGATTTGAAATCTGCACAGTCAGCGTAGCCCTCCATGCGGCAGCAGCAGCAGCAGCCTGGCCACATGGACCGCTTGGACCGCATGGACCTCATGTACCGCATGAGCCGCATGGACCGCATGAGCCGCATGAGCCGCATGGACCGTATGAGCCGCATGAGCCGCATGGACCGCATGAGCCGTATGAGCCGCATGAGCCGCATGGACTGCATGAGCCACATGAGCCGCATGGACCGCATGGACCGCATGAACCGCATGGCCGCATGAGCCGCATGAGGCCACATATGAGCCACATGCCGCATAAGACCGCATGGCCGCATATGAGCCGCATAAAGACCGCATGACTGCTGACGTGCTAAGTGCAAAGTGCGCCAACAAAATGCCACATTACGCCTCATGAGCCCATGAGCCCGAGTCCGAGTCCGAGTCCGAGTCGCTAAGCCCCTTTGGGGCTTAGCTCCAAGTGGAATTAATCCAAGAGAATGACAAAAGCATTAATGCTTAATCCTTGGAGCCTTATTCTTACCTCCTAGTAAAATCACCCACATGGTTCCCTCCTTAGGGTCACCACCCTATGTGCATCTCTCAACAACACACCCAAGTATATATGTTGAGATAACTCATGGTGCTTTTCCAATGTGGGACTAAAATTTTACAAGGCATGTTGAGAGCAAGCTCTCTCCATGTAAATAAAGCACCAACAATCCCCCACATATCACAACATATATATATGTGTCCAGGGTTGAGTGTTCCCCACAGTAACTGTCTATTTTGCATTAGGATAGATGTCGCTGACGACTTGAATCTTCCCGCATGGGTTAAATAACAATGTGATACAAGAATGGACTACGCCTTGAATTCTGCACCACAATTGTAATTCTTTCCACTCACAAAGTGTAGTTACGTGTGCTTCTGGCTGCACATTAAAGGCCCTGTGCCAGCCTGGTTTCAGTGTATAATTTTGGGCGTCTACAAGTTTACCCTCAAGAGACGCCCTGATATCTCTTTTCATACACTATAGGTGAGTTCTTTATTAAAGAGATATGGCATGAAGCCTTGCGCTTCCTTGCGGTGCTACGCCGCTATGACATGGCCTGAAGTCGAGGCATTACCCCTACCTGGGAACCTCATCGTAGTGTCATACTACTGTAGCATGAGGTCACAAGCCTCTTTGTAGTGCCAAACTACCCAGCATGAAGCCTAAGGCTTCCTTGCGGTGTTACGCCGCAACGACATGGCTTGCAATGCCGAGGCTTTACCCCTACCTGGGTACCTAATCGTGGTGTCGTGCCACTGTAACATGGGGCCATCCTCCCCTTTGTAGTGCTGTCTACAACTCTTTAATTACGTCATACAGCATTAGGCTACCTGCCTATTTGCGGTGCTACGCCGCTATGACTTGGCTTGCAAAGCCGAGGCATTACCCCTACCTGGGAACCTCATGGTGGAGTCATCCCACTGTAGCATGGAGTTTTACTCCTTGTAGTGCTGCTCTACCGTGCTTCCTGTAAAGCACACCAGGCATTCACTCTGCCTGAGAACTCATTAAGGCGTTTAAGCCAACCTTCCACAGGATCTGTTTTTCCTGTAGAAAAATACATAGTAGACAACAGTAGTTATGGGTCCGTATCCCTTCCATGTTCCAGAGAACAAGTATCCACTGTTACCTGATAGTTTTCCAGTCAGTGATCCTCCTTTGAACCAAAAGTTAGATGCCTAGTAGATTTCTCTTTGAACTAATAGCATAAAACTTTATGGTAGGATTACAAAGACACACTATCAGAATACCTTCAAGCCCATTTTACAAGCTGTGTCATCGACCAACTGGTGCTTGAGGCCCTTTGTGAACGGATCTGCCAGGTTCTCCTGACTCCGAACATCAACCACTGCAATTACACCTCTTTTGATAAGATCGTGTACTGCCCTGTGCTTCAACCGCACAGTCCTCTTCTTCCCGTTGAAGAGGTCATTTGATGCCACCACCGCAGTCGCCTGGTTGTCACAGTTTATCGGTATCGCCGGTATCTGAGCCCCAACCACTGGAAGATCATACATGAGCTCCCGAAGCCATTCTGCTTCATCTGCTGCAGTTTCAAGTGCATAGAATTCAGATTCCATGGAGGAACGAGAGAGTATAGTCTGCTTCTTCGACTTCTACGATATAGCAGCTCCACCCAAGGAAAAGACATATCCACCTGTGGATCTCTCGCTTTCTACCTCTGAACACCAGCTAGCATCACTGAAGCCTTCCACTACTGTCGGATACCCGTTGTAGTGCAGTGCATATGTCTGAGTTTTCTTGAGATATCTCATCACCCGCTTCACAGCTTTCCAGTGCTCAACCCTTGGGTTGCTTGTGAACCGACTCAGCATTCCCACGGCGAAAGCTATGTCACGCCTTGTGGCAGTGGTTGCGTACATCAAACTTCCGATAACGCTAGAATACTCCAGCTGCCTGACGCTTTCCCTTGAATTTGGCTTCAGCTTCTGATCACACCTGTATGGCGTATCGATCCCTGGAAGATCCTTATACCCATAGCGTGTGAGCATCTTCTCAATGTAGTGAGATTGTGACAGCGCTACTCCAGTGTCTGTCTGGATGATCTTTATGTCCAAGATGACATCTGCATCTCCCAAGTCCTTCATACTGAACTTGGTAGAGAGGAACTTCTTTGTCTCTGTGACACAGCCTATATCCGTACCTAGGATTAGCATGTCGTCCACGTACAGACAAACGATAACTCCTCTTCCATCAGCGAACTTTGTGTAAACACATTTATTCGTCTCGCTGACTCTGTAGCCGTTTGACCTAATAACTTTGTCAAACTTCTCATGCCACATCTTGGGAGCTTGCTTCAAACCATACAATGATTTTACCAACTTGCAGACTTTGTCTTCAAGACCTTTGACGACAAATCCATCTGGCTGTTGTATGTAAATCTCTTCGGTCAGCTCCCCATTCAGGAATGCTGTCTTAACATCCATCTGATGTATCACCAACTTATGTATAGCTGCAAGAGCGATTAACATCCTGATGGTGGTCATTCGGGCTACTGGAGCGTATGTGTCAAAGTAGTCTATCCCCTGTTTCTGAAAAAATCCCTTGGCTACCAGCGTGGCCTTGAACTTGTCAATAGTTCCATCTGCCTTCATCTTCTTCTTGAAGATCCATTTACATCCGATGGACTTTTCTCCTTCAGGTAGATCTACCAACACCCATGTGTTATTGGAGGTGATAGAGTCAAACTCGTCATTCACTGCCTCCTTCCAGAAGATAGCATCTCTGGTCTTCATCGCCTCATCATAGGTAAGCGGATCTGCTTCCACATGATAGGTGACAAAGTCATCTCCGAAGTCTTTCGGTCTCCTTGCTCGCTTAGTTGACGGCTCTGCGAGTTCTGGTACAAGAGTTGTTTCATCAACAACAGCTTCTTCTTGGACTACTGGCTCATATGAGATTTCAGTCTCATTTGCGCCTACATCATTTTCCGGAATATTCGAAAGAATAATGTTTTTGTCTTTTGCAAACTTGTCTTCAAAGTATTCAGCATCGCGAGATTCGATGATATGATTTGACTCAATATCAAGAAATCTCCGAGCATCACTCTTCTCGGCATACCCCAAGAAGATCGCCTTCGTAGTCCTTGTCCCTAGCTTCTGAATCTTCAGATCTGGGAGTTTCACATACGCCAGACACCCCCACACTTGAATGACATTCAAGTTTGGTCTGACTTTGAACCAGAGTTCATGAGGAGTTACGTCCGAAGTTGCATATGGCACTCTATTCAGAATGAAAGTGGCCGTTAATGCAGCTTCTCCCCAGTAGCATTTTGGAAGACCTGCAGTGAGCAGCATAGAATTCATCATTTCTGTTAATGTTCGGTTCTTCCTCTCTGCTACTCCGTTGGATTGAGGAGAATATGGAGCAGTAGTCTCGTATATAATTCTATGTTCTTTGCAGAACGATGCGAATTCATGAGACCTGTACTCCCCACCTCGATCACTTCTCAACCTCTTGAGTTGTTGTCCAGTCTGCCGTTCAGCTTCGGCCCTGAACTCTCTGAACTTCTCGAAAGCTTCGTCTTTGGACTTGAGCAAGTAGACGAACGCGTATTTTGAGAAGTCGTCGATGAAGGTTATGAAATACTTCATCCCGGCCTTCGTGGAGAAATGTTTGAAGTTACAGATATCGGAGTGCACCAACTCCAGAAGATCTGTGCTTCGATTGACCCGATGAAAGGGTTTCCTTGTGATCTTCGTCTGAGCACACACCTCACACTTCTCTACCTTACCCCCACATTTGGAGATAAGTCCTAGACTAGACATTTTGTTAATCCTTTTACAATGAACATGTCCTAGTCTATTATGCCACAACTCAAGAGAATAATTAGAAAATGCAACTGCATTAATGTCTTCAAACTGGTTAACAAGCTGAATTTTAAACATGCCTTCGGTTTGATAAGCCTTCCCGAAGTATGTTCCTTTCTTGGACATCACCATCTGACCAGCATTGATGTCCATCCTCAAGCCTGCATTACAGAGCAGGCTCCCAGAGATCAGGTTCTTGGCAATCGCAGGAACATGCTTCACGCCTTGAAGCGACAGAGTGTTCCCTGAAGTGAGTTTCAGCTCCACAGTCCCAATCCCCAGAACTTTAGCTTGGGCTTGGTTCGCCATGACAACCTTCTCAGATATCGGCTGGTACGTGACGAACCATTCCTTGTCAGAACAGACATGGCAAGTCGCACCAGTGTCTATCCACCAGTCAAAGTCAACCCCCACAGTTGTGACCTGTCCGATCATAGCAACAATGTTAGAAACTAATGAAACCTTATTAGGCTTACCTTTCTCTGATTGTTTAGGCTTAGATCTGCATTCACTCTTGTAGTGGCCTTTCTTGCCATAATTGTAACAAGTCACGTAGGACTTAGTCTTCTGCTGCTTGAATGAAGGGCCCTTCACTTTCAGATTAGTGAAGTCCTTCTTCTTGGGATGAGAAGCCGTCTGCTTCCCCATGGGATCCCTCGTCTGTACCAGATTGGCTTTAGCCAACTGTTTGGACAGAGTGTCCACCTTCTGTTGAGAACGCATCTCGTCCTCAACATGGATCTCTTGAAGTAGATCTCCCAAGCTAATGTCCAGCTTCTTTCTGTGCATCCTTGTATAGAAGGTACTCCATCCAGCAGGAAGTTTTGAGACGATCCCTCCGACGACAAACTTGTCGGGAAGGGACATCTCTTCGTCTTCCAGTTTCTGACACAGCTTCAGAAATTCTTTTACCTGTGGTAATATGGACTTTTCGTCCTCAAAGAGCAATTTGTGATATTTTTCAACCACAAACATTTTGCTCCTATTCTTGTCTTCTTCATACAGATTTTCCACAGACTCCCATATGTCTCTGGCAAGTTCCTTCTTCGAGTAGGATTCTGCCAGGGAATCCTCCATAGTATTCAGGATGAGAAGCCTGCAGATGCTATTTTCCCTTCTCTATTTGGCCTGGAGTTTGGTAGCCGCGTTGATGGCGGCAGTAGATCCAGTGTCTGGAACAGAGGGTTCTTCCTCCAACAGAACATGATCAACGTCTTTCGGTTGAAGAGTTAGGTACACCTTTCTCTTCCAGACTTGATAGTGCTCTCCATCGAACTTTTCCAACTTGCAGAAGTCCGATTGGAGGAGCGAAGCATTAATGTTTTCCATCTATATGGATCTTGCTTTGAGATTGTTGTTGCCGGGGGCTTGATCAAAGATGAAAACTAATGCAATCGAGATCTGAGATGTCACACAAAACTTTGTGATGATCAAACTCAAGATCTACGAATAAAACTAAATAGCCAAATTACAATATGAAGGAGAAAAATAGCAAAGAGAAGATCTCTTGTTATTCCTTGTAAACGTGTTACAATTGGGACAGAACTAGTTACAATAATCTAGAGAGATGAGAAGAAGAACAATGCTGGGGTGTCAAAACACCGTTGCTCAAAGCAAGATTTGCCCCACACGATCTGCTTCCAGGAACCAGCAAGTTTGAAGAACTTGTGGAACGCTCGATGTCACCTCTGTTCTGACTCCTCGGATGGACTTGCAATGGCGGCAACAACTCCCTCTCTTTCTCTCTTTTCTGACTTGTATTTTTCGTAGTTGTCACAAAGGAGGCCAGAAAAGAGTATTTATAGAGAGAGGGTGGAAACCCTAACCGCCTCTTCAGTTATGGAAAGATTGAATCAAATCCCAAAAGATAGCAACGAGATTTAATTCAAATCCCACGAAATTAATTCAAATCCCACAAAGATAGGATCTGAATAAATTCAAATCCCACAAAGATAGGATCTGATTTAATTACATTAATTCAGCCTTTCCATAACTGATTTGAAATCTGCACAGTCAGCGTAGCCCTCCATGCGACAGCAGCAGCAGCAGCCTGGCCGCATGGACCGCTTGGGCTGCATGTGCCGCATGAGCCGTATGGACCGCATGAGCCACATGAGCCGCATGGACCGCATGAGCCGCATGAGCCGCATGGATCGCATGAGCCGCATGAGCCGCATGGACCGCATGGACCGTATGAGCCACATGGCCGCATGAACCGCATGAACCGCATGGCCGCATGAGCCGCATGAGGCCGCATATGAGCCGCATGCCGCATAAGACCGCATGGCCGCATATGAGCCGCATAAAGATCGCATGACTGCTGACGTGCTAAGTGCAAAGTGTGCCAACAAAATGCCACATTACGCCTCATGAGCCCATGAGCCCGAGTCCGAGTCCGAGTCGGTAAGCCCCTTTGGGGCTTAGCTCCAAGTGGAATTAATCCAAGAGAATGACAAAAGCATTAATGCTTAATCCTTGGAGCCTTATTCTTACCTCCTAGTAAAATCACCCACATGGTTCCCTCCTTAGGGTCACCACCCCATGTGCATCTCTCAACAACACACCCAAGTATATATGTTGAGATAACTCATGGTGCTTTTCCAATGTGGGACTAAAATTTTACAAGGCATGTTGAGAGCAAGCTCTCTCCATGTAAATAAAGTACCAACATCTTATACAATTATCATTTTCGGAGTTCTACCAAATATACATTTATTTAAAGAAGGATTATTAGTTGGGTGCTTAACACCCTCTCTCTTTTGCTCTGTTATAGAGTTTTGTTTAACTATATTGCCTTGAAGGTTTATTGGCTATGACTTGTATCAAACTATCAATACATTGGACTGATTGTTTCATCAGCCATCTTTGTCCTAGCAGCATATCCTTATTCAGATTCAATTTGTTTAATGTCACATCATTTTTGCCATGAAAATGATTAATGCATCTTTATAACGAATGTTGACATGAGTATTTTTTATCTGTTCTTTTTGTTATAGGTAAGGGGCAAGACTATTGGCAAGATGAACAAATTTATGAAGAAATGCCATGCTGCTAGCAGATGTTTAACATTTATCAATACATGCTTTATTGAATTCAGTTTGTTTATATATCATTTTTGCCTCACTCTTTATTTGAACTTATTACAACTAGTAACTTGTCTTGAAGCATCTTTAGTTAACATGAATTAGAATTCAGGGCAGTGTAACAATTCTGGCATCTGAATTTCACTTGAAATCTCATGGCTAATACATGATTATGGGGGGAAAAACTAACATGAGGAGAGTATGTAACCAAGGGTAACTTATAAGCAACGTTGGCATATTTTATGTGTCAGTTTGTACCAGGATAATTAGTGTAAGAGGGGGATGGTTGCCTGTGTTTGTATATACAGAGAGACACAGTACAATCGTGATAGCTGGTGCACCTATGTGTGTGTCTATTTATTCTAACCATGTGTGTGTCACGCGTATCATATGTATGTGTGGGAGCTACATCAGTCTAGGGGGTGCAGGATTGGACTAATTGCTGCAAATAGCCAACTGCAGTACAATACATAGTATAAGGAATAGGTCCTGGAGGAGCTACATAGTAGCATCTGCAATTACAGCAGGTAAACTGCATAATTGCAGCAACGCGTTGGGCAATCTGTATGGTAGATGTAGAAGTTTGGGTTTGTGTAGTCAGTGAACTGCAGATTGTATGTAGTATGTAGTGGCATTAGCAGGTAGGTATGCATGTGTGTATATGTTGTTGGTTTCTGGATACCTGATTTCTCTAACAATGCAGTTCAGGTAATTTTCAGCTTTGAGTTCAAGTTGAGTTTTATATTATATCTAAACTGTAAAATTCATCCTCTAAAATTTTGTAGGGTCCAACTCAAGCTTTGATGGATGATCTCAGGTACATTCGTAGCTCCAGTCATCCCAGTATATAGATCAAAATTCTCACTTTATAGTCCCAAGGCCGAGTAAGATGTCAAAATTTGTTTGTTATAGGTCATCATGGATGCAACACAGTAAATGCAATTTTTGCCTCGTGGATGGCTCTAGGAAATATCTTAGGTTACTCTTCGGGTGCTAGAGGAGGATGGCACAAGTTTGTTTATTTTTTAACTATATCTGAATCAATGATCTGGAAGTTTTGTTTGATAAAATTTCCTACGATTAATTTAGTACTATACCATGAAACAATTACATGACATTCTCAAATTTAACACATTTAATATATATATATATATATATATATATATATATATATATATATATATATATATATATTTTTTTTTATTTACATATATATATATATATATATATATATATATATATATATATATATATATATTATTTACATATATATATGTAAATAATATATATATATATATTATATATATATATAATATATATATATATATATATATATTTTATTTACATATATATATATATATATATTATTTACATATATATATGTAAATAATATATATATATATATATATATATATATATATATATATATATATATATATATATATATATATAACAGTTACTGGGGATTAAAAAATTTATGTGCAGGTGGTTTCCTTTCCTAATGTCGAAAGCTTGCTGTGAAGCTTGTGGAAATGAGCATTTTTTGCAGCAGTTGTAAGTTTGTATGTTCAATTTATACTATTTTTTATAGTGCAATGCAAATTAGATTCTCTCAAATTAGATTCTCATATATATATATATATATATATATATATATATATATATATATATATATATAAACCAAATGTAGGATATGCAGGAAATGTTTTAAGTGCAATGTTTTTCTTTTTATATAAACATCACAAGGTAGTCATTTTCTGAAGGGTTTCTCCTTTTTTTTTTTTGAAAATAACATAGAAAGAAAATGGGAAAAGAAAAAGGAAAAGAAAGATTGGCTACTTGTAACTTCGACATCACTTAAAGATTAGGCCTAGTCTTTAAATTGCAAATCTAGGTTGGAAAGAACATTTTAGGAAGATAACATACTCTCTCTATTTATAGATAGAGTCAATATCTCATTAATTCTTCTCTTGTTGAGTTTATACAGTTGGTTTGCTTTGTAACTGCTATAAATTTACTGCTGCACTTTGTTAGGTCCACATACAGTTAACTTGAATCCATTAATCAGTAATTCAGTTTCACTGTCTTTGTTGCCAAGCAGGCCTTTCTCCTATTATGCTACAATACTTTGTCATACTTAAAAGGCATAAATAGTACGTTCATGTCACATTTTCTATAATTGGAGTTTGTTTTTTATGATTTATTGGGAAACTAATTCTTTAACTAGCTGGGTGGAAGAATCTAAGGATCCTTTGTCCAAGTATTTAGATTGAAGTATTTGGAAAGCACTGACACGGCCATACCGGTGCCGAATTCATGTCAGTATTCATGGGATATCAACCAGAATAACACCTCCAGGAGAATGAATTCATAGGATGCATCCTCCAGCAAGGTGATCATCATCTCATTCATAGAACAAACACTTTAACTACATTTTTTGATATATAAAAATTTCTTTCGGTAACACTTGTATATCAATTTATGTTTCAGGTGACTAAGTTGTGTGACTTGGAGGACAGAGATCGAGTCTGTTCAGTTCAATGGACTTGCAACCTCTACAAGTTTGAATGTTTGGCTTCAAAAGTAGTTTGGGTTTATTTTACGAATGATGAAAGATGACGCTAAATAATGTAAAGTATTTTGGATTCATTTCGTAAATGACGGGAGATATGATTAATGATGTAAATCTATTTGGTATATGTTAATGATGTAAATAGTTTTTAGTTCATTTTGTAGGTGTTCAATGATGTAAAGTATTTTGGGTTTATTTGGTAAACGATTAGTTTTATGTTTAATGATGTTTTATAAATGCTAAATTTTTTTTGATAATGCAATACTATATTATGTAATAGAACTTACATAGTTAGTTATAAATGGAATTTGTTATTTATGTATTTTAATTGTATGTTTATTGGTGGAACATGAAATAATAATTTTATAATAATTAGCACAATTATTATTAGTTTTTGGGAAAAATATGTAATTGTCCTAATAATAAACTACATCCTCTTGTAACTCCGTCCATAATTTTTGGGACAGTTTTTATTCGTTACAAATACTTATATTTTGGCACGGTTTAATAATCCGTCTTAAAAATATAATAATTTAGACACTTTTGGGACAATTACTTTTTTCGACCCTAAAACCCAATTAGGACGGCTTTTTTCCGTCCTAAATTTTTTTTTGCCACGCCACCCTAATAGCACTGTTTCAATCCGTCCTAAAATCCGTCCCAAATAACAATTTAGGACGATTTAGACACTTTTTAACATGAATTTTAGTCGTCCCAAAAGCTTACTTTTTTTGTAGTGTCAGAACTAGAGGTAATGTGGACGTAGTACGGATACTTCTGGTGGGTATTCCGTTGGGGAATTGGATGTGGACTCATTACCCGTTTTATATTCAAGGTTCTTGAATATAGATAATAAGTTGAAAGAAGCTGCTAATAGAGGTAATGTGGACGTAATAGCAGAGAATGTTTATACATCGACCAGAGGTAATATGGACGTGGACGGGTATATAACATTTAAATAGGAGTCAGTAAATAATTTAGAGGTCATATGGACGTGATTATCTTTAACAAAATAATATTTTTGGTAGATATTCTGCTGGAAAATTTGATGTGGACTTATTATCTGTATTATGTTCAATATTCTCGAACATAGGTAATAAGTTGAAAAAAACTGCTAGCAGAGGTAATGAGGACGCTGTAGCAGAGGATGTTCTATATCTGACCAGAGGTAATATGGACGTGGACGGATATATAACATTAGGTAGGAGTAGATAATTCAGAGGTAATATGGACGTGATTATCTTTGACGAATGTTTTGCTCAGAGGTTATATGAACATGGCAAAACATTTCTTAATTATTCCACTGGCAAAATAATTATCGAAAAACAGTTCAGAGGTAATATGGACGTGACTGTTTTCGTAAAACCAAGTTTGGGCAGAGTCCAAAAAATGAAGATAATTCTACTGGGGAATCTTTTTTTAGAGGACCTATTATCCATGGCATATCCAAGACTCTTGAAATACGGATAATAGTTAGATGATTTTTCGAATCATATAAATATTGTACTATACATTTATATGATTAAAACAGGGTATATGTGAACGTTGTACATGAAGGTTACACATAATATTTCTTCAGGAACTTGCCGTTGATCGGCATCATGACCAAGTAACTATCAGGCTTGGTTAGTCGGTACGCACCGTTAGAATACACTGATTCTATAACGAAAGTACCTTCCCATTTAGGCTAAAAAATTTCTTTTGTCTTGTGCATCGTGACCATTGGTCTTCTTACTGCTAAGACCAGATCACCAACTTGAAAGATTCTTTTTTTTCACCTTTTTATTAAAGGCTCTAGAAAGGTGTGCTTGGTATAGCTCAATACGTTGTTGAGCTAATAAGCATTTTTTATCTAGCGCTTTCAGCTCTTGTAGTCGCAGACGGTAACTTTCTTCGGCAGTTAACTCACTAGCTAAGGGTACTCGAAGAGAGGGAATCTGGATTTCTAGGAGAAGAACTGCTTCACTCCCATAAACCAGAGAGAATGGCGTACTACCTATTGGAGTCCGGACCGTTGTACGATAGGACCAGAGACATTCGTCGAGCTTCTCATTCCAATTGCGCTTGTTTGAAGATACGAATTTCTTGAGAAGTTTGATGATAGTCTTATTGAAGGCTTCTACTAATTCATTAGCCGCTGGATTGTAAGCAGTAGAGGCTACATTCTGAATTCGATTCTTATCGCAGAACCGATAGAATGCATGGCTCGTGAATTATGGACCATTATCATGGATGATCCTGTGAGGTAGGCCGAAGCGGTAGATAACGTGATGTTTGATGAAACTGATCATGTTTGACGTCTTTACTTAGATGAGCTGTATAGCTTCTGCCCATTTTGAGAAGTAATCAGTTATAGATAGGATAAACCGATGTCCTCTGGAGGATGGTGGGCTGATTGGGCCGATGACGTCCATACCCCAGGCTTCAAAAGGCCAAGATGTCGTCGTCGGGTGTAGAAACTCCAAAAGTTGATGAATAAAATTAGCGTGGAACTGAAAAGCCCTATACTTTTTTGTATATTCAACATCATCTGCTATCATCGTGGGCCAATAATAACCTATTCGTTTGAGGTAATCTTGTAATTTGGGGCCTGGTTGATGTGCACCACAAATTCCATCGTGAGCCTCATAGAGTGCATGTTTGGCTTCTGTGTCTGATAAATATCGTAATAGTAGCCCGTCGTAAGAGCATCGATACAACATTTTGGTAGCTGTATCATAGTAAAATCTGAAGAATCGTCTTTGGACAGACACTGCTTCCTTTGGGTCCTCAGGGAGGATTCTGTAGACAGCTTAGTCTATAAAAGGAAATCTCCAGTCTTCAACGTCGACGTTTGTTTCTGTTGCATGACTGTGATAAATATACAAGGCATCTTTCAGACAGAATAACTCTCGACCAGACACTGTGGTCGAATGCTGTGTATTGGTAGGGACGATCGAGTTAGCAGCAAGACCGGCTAAAGCATCTGCTCGTATATTCCGTAATCGAGGCACGTGCTCGATGAAGAATCCAGCGAAGGTAGAAGCCATTTCGATTGTCGCTTTGTGATATGGGATGAGATCTTCGTAATGAACTTCATAATCCCCTCAGACCTGACTAACTATTAGCTTAGAATCGCCTAAGCTTCTAGATAGTCAACTCCCATTTGTTTTGCCAATTGAAGGCCAATCAGTAGGGCGTTATATTCGGCCACGTTGTTGGTGCAAGGTTCCACGAGAGAATATATACGGTGTATTACCAGATGGTCGGGTGACACAAGCACGATGCCTACTCCGGCCATAATATTTCTTTTAGGTCATGTTCTTGACGCACCGTAAAAGAACATTCACCAAATGGGGATTTTCTCAGTTGTGGTGTTAGACTCTACTACTTCATCCGGGATTTCATCGTAGAGTTTGGAAGATTCTGGTACCGGATGAGCTGCTAAGAAATCAGCTAATGCTTGGCCTTTACTGCCTTCTGAGGGACGAACAACATATCGTATGGAGTCAACATCATTACCCATGTAGAAAAATGGGAATTAAGAGAACCCGGTTTAGTCATGTGTATTATGAGAGGATTGACTTTATATATGATGTGGATAGTCTACCCAGACACATAGTGACGTATCTTCTGGATAGCAAATACTAGTGCGAGACATTCCTTTTCCACAGGTGTGTATCTGTGCTCAGCACCCACTATCGTGCGGCTGAGGTAGTAGATTTCATGTTCATGGCCGCCTTCATTCTTCTGAGCTAATAGGGCACCAAGGGAATAATCCATAGCACGGACATATAACAAGAAAGGCTTTCCAATTATCGGAGCCACCAATACTGGAGGGCTTGTGAGATATTTCTTGATGTCGTCAAATGTGCGTTGACATTGTTCATTCCAGATATAAGATACTCCTTTCTTCATGAGCTGAGTAAACGGTTGACACCTTCCAGAAAGATTTGAAATGAGCTAGCCTTCCTTGAAGTCCGCGTAGCTCTTTAAGATTTCTTGGAGGACGCATATCGAGGATAGCTTTCACTTTCTCTGGGTCAAGATGTATACCCTTTGAAATGATAACAAAACCAAGGAACTTGCCGCTGGAGACTCCCAGAAAAGACTTGGCTGGATTCATCTTGAGTTGGTGTCACTACTAAAATACAACGATTTAGCGACGGCCCTATCCGTCGCTAATTGAAATTACCGATGGATTACCGACGGATACGGGCTGAAAAAATCTGTCGGAAATAACCTCGTCGCTAAAACTAGTCCGTCGCTAGTACGTCGCTTACCGACTACTTAGCGACGGATTACCATTGGCTACGTCAAAACATTTAGCGACGGCTAGCCGACGATTTTCTGTCAACTTGGACAGTTTAAAATTTTAATGTAGCAACATTTAGCGACGGATAAACTGTCATTAAACGCGTATTAGAGGGTTTCTGACACGCAAAATATGTCGCTAATCCGTCACCAACCTCGTCGGATTAGCGACAGAGTAGCGACGGATATTCCGTCGACAGGTTCCTGGATATCTTTCATAATTCCAGGACCTTGGCGACGGATAACCCGTCGGGTTTTAGTCGCCCATTCGTCGCTAACTGGGAATCCCCCAGTTAGCGACGGATAGTCCGTCGGAAAGTGGCCGCCAGTCCGTCGGTATCTGGGAATATTTTGAAAAACCAGTAGCATAAAACTGGACATTCCTAATATACACAATTCCAATATACAAAACACACAAATAATTCCAAGCAATTCTAATATACACAATTCCAATATACAGAACACAAATATTCAATATTCAATAAAGCAAATATCTCAAGCACAAATATACAAAACACATAAATATTCCAATATACAAAACACACAAACAATTCCAACACACAAATATCCCAAGCATTCAAATTGTTCACACAAAACACACAAATATTCAATATTTAAACACAAATATTCAATATGCAATAAAAAAGAAAATCGACTTTGGCCTCATCAAAGATCGCAAGTCAGACGATGAATCCTCACATCCAGGGATCATTGTTGCGTTGAGGCATGTACCATTCTATCAGCCACTTTGCATACGAAGGCTCAATCTAGTTGAGGTCTTCTGTAGGGACAGGAGGGTCAGTCCCGATGCTACTACTCTCTGACGGTGGCTCCTCCTTAACTTCAACTTTGGGAGCAATCTCTTTCCTGATGGTCATCGGTTCTTCCTTGACCTCGACCGTTGGTAACACCTCCTCCTTAACAGTCACCGGCTCTTGTTTGACGACAGGGACTTCCTCCGTATCGACCTCCAAGGGTTTCTTGCCTCGGCCCCTTCCTCGGCTAGCAGCACCACCTCGGGGAGTCTTGGGAGCCATCTCTCTGACAACAAAAATTTTTATATAGGGTAAAGAAATTTACTCAAATTATAAAAAAATAAAAAGTTTATCGAAATTGTAATCGGAGTAATAAAATGACATTGGAGATGGCATGTCGTAGTGGTCGGACGGGAAGGGGGTGACGCGCCACCACCCATGGCGCGCTAGGGGGACGTCTACAAATAATAGGGACACTGACGCACAAATACCGCTCGAGTGAGCCAAAGGCATGCAGTCACTTCCCTCCCTCCATTCCCCCTCTCCCTCTCTCATGCTACCAACAGGAAGGATCCGTGCTTTCTAGTTCTCTTCCATCCATCCATTCCTCCGTTATGATCAAGCTTCTTCCTTCTCCTCTCTTCCACCATGGCTCTGGACCCATCTGCTCCTTCCTACTTCCCTTCTTCTTATTTGACTCTCTCAGCCACATATGATATCCAGCTCAAGTGTAGAGTCGGGAGAGAAGAAGTGGACAGAAAGAGGAGGGGGAAGCAGCACAGCCGGCGGCATGACCTGGAGGAAGTACAGAGGTTTTGCTGGAGGTGCTGGCGATTTTCCCAGGATAGTGTTGAGGAGCAAGTGTAGAGTCGGCCGAAGGAAGCTGTGGTAATCATGTATCACAAGACTAACAGAATTACTATGTAATTATGTATTCACCAATAACCGGATGTAACTGGAGTCGTTGGGCCTATCGTGCAGTAATTGGTGGATCCGCTGGTGTAGGCCGGATATACTTAGTATCTACTGTATCAGATTAATATCGGTCTATCGGTTTGGTATAGAACGTATCAGATTGGTATTGGCCTTAACAAATTGGTATCGTCCTATCCGATATGTACATGTATCGGTCGTATAGCTAGGATTCATATTGGCCTTAACGATTTGGTATCGGTCATATCCGATAGGTATCGGCCGTGTTGGATTAGTATCGACCATTTCGGATTAGTATCGTGAAAGGTTTAGTAACAACTGTACTTGGATTTCTCTCTTCTCGAGCTAGAATACCATTGCAAGAGAGTCACCAGATCGTGATTGGCCAGTTACAGTAACATACATGCTTCCTTTTCTATCAGGAAAAGCGAGATTGAAAAGGAAGTATGTACGTTCTGTAACTGGCCAGCTACGTTCTCGTGACTCTCTTGCAATGGTAATCTAGCTCTAAAAGAGAGAAATCTAAGTACAGTTGTTACTAAACCTTCCACGATACTAATCCGAAATGGTCTATACTAATCCAACACGGCCGATACCTATCGGATATGACCAATACCAAATCGATAAGGCCAATACGAATCCTAGCTATACGACCGATACATATCGGATAGGACGATACCAATTCGCTAAGACCAATACCGACCGATACGGCCCACACTAAACTGATAGATCGATACTAATCCGATACAGTCAATACTTATAAGTACCTATGGTCCAGAAGGTTGATCCGCTGGTACATCCATGTACGATCAACGAAGTAACGATCCATTTTAATTTGGATGTGAAAATCTGTATCGTAAGACAAACTAAACATAATCAGTTCATGTTAGTCTGCACTTTCTGCAGTAACGACCACAAGTTTTATGTTCTTCAACGATATATTTCACATGCTTAATTGCCAAGTATGGGAACGAATGGCTCAGAACACAACCCAAAATTCATTCTAGTATACATTAGTGTGAATCATCTATATTCTGTACAAATGGTGTAGTATATATTCTTATCGTATCTAGTATCTGAAGAATGTAACAGAATCAAGATGAACTCACATAATGTAATACTAAGACATTATCTACTACTATATAAGATATAGTGATAGGTTGTCATATCATCATTACGGAGGGATGAGGGTCGAAGGACAGTCAACTTTATCTACGGCAACATAGTTTCTGTCTTGCCAGTCGAATGGCTGCAGCGACTATGTCCTGATCACCATGTCGTAGTCCAATACAATCTAGAGATTGACACAGTACTAATTCATATATGTAGTCCAATACAAATAGTCTAATACAAAAACAACCCAATACAAATGGTCCAATACAAATAAGTACTAATAGCTAATGAGAACAACGCAGCTCATGCAAACGCTCAGCGATACGATCATACAACCACCTCGAATAAGTGGGATCGACGACGGCAGGAGAGATGTAGTCCATTGCAGGTGCTGGATGAATAGAACTCCCGGTTTCACTAGCTACCGGTGCCACTTCCTCCTTAACAGTAGGAGGAGCCACCTCAGCATTCAGTGTTTCCCTCAAACGACGTACCGCTTCTTGGGTCATGGGTGCCATCTGGTAAGATCATTATTCACAAATAATATAATTGTAACATAAGCAAGCTAACTAAAGGAACCATCATCTCATTTGAGTACATTTTCGAAAGTAGATAAAATACATAATATTCAAATTTTTGCCAAGTGTGAGAACGGATGGCTCAGAACACAACCCAAAATTTATTCTAGCATACATTAGAGTGAATCATCTATGTTCTGTACATATGGTGTAGTATATGTTCCTATCATATCTAGTATCTGAAGAATGTAACATAATCAAGATGAACTCACATAATGTAATACTAAGACATTATCTACTACTATATAAGATATAGTGATAGGTTGTCATATCATCATTGTCGAGGGATGATGGTCGGAGGACAGTCAACTTTATCTACAGCTACATAGTTTCTGCCTCGCCAGTCGAATGGCTGCAGGGACTATGTCGGAGGACAGTCAACTTTATTAATAGTTATTTGTTTTTCGATACCAAAAAATCCGATACTCTGATCCTAAACCACCGATATTACCGATACCCCTGATCCGATACACATAGGAATGGTCCGATACCGATTCTGATTCTGATATCGATTCCGATACCCCCTCCTCCGATCCGATACTCATAGGATTGGTCTGATCCGAAACCAACTATACCCCCTCCTCCGATCCAATACATCGATCCGAAACCACCGATACTCATAGGAATGGTCTCATCCGAAACCAACGATAACCTCCCACCCGAAACCCTACCCCTGTCCCGAAACCCTATCCGTGTGTCCCCTACCCGACCCCCTCCCCCACACCCCTCCACCACGCCACCACCCCCTCCCCGACCCCCCTCCCCGACAGTACCCCTCCCCCGACCCCACTCCCCAACAGCACCCATCCCCCATCCCCCTCCCCCACCCCACCACCCCCTCCCCGACAGCACCCGCTCCCCGACCCACCTCCCCTCCCCCACCCCACCCACCCCCCCTCCCCGATAGCACCCACCTTCCACCCCCCTTTTCTACCCCACCACCCCCACCCGACAGCACCCCCTCCCCGACCCCCTCCCCCTCCCCTCCGACCCCGACGACAGTCGACCGCCACCCTCCCGCAACCCTAAAATAGAGAGAAAGAGCTTACCGGCGAGATCGACGGAGGGAGAGAAATCGCCGGAGGGAGAGAAATCGTCGGAGGAAGAGAGGGGGTAAGAGAGAGAGAGAGTTCGTTTGGGGGGAAATAAAAAATTTTCTTCCGTCGGTTTAATTTAAGTTAGGGGACAGTTTTTAGCGACGGACTGGTGACGGATATATCCGTCGCTAAATACCCAGTAGATTATCGACGAAAATGTTAGTCGACAGTCCGTCGCTAATAGTCTATGCCATTTTTTCGGTATTTTGCCGCCAAAATATGCGACATATCAAATTAGCGACGGAAGTACGACTAATTTTTACACAAAAAAATAAAAAATTTATTCATTGCTTTCTGACGGTAGTCCGTCACAAGTTAGTCGCTAGTACGTCGCTATTAGCGACGGATAGGAGCCGTCGCTAATTGGCCGTTCTCAAATCTTGGAGGTGGTTGCCCCTGAAATAAATTTTAACTGCGATATCGTCTACGTAGCATTCCACTATTTTGCACAAATGATCACAAAAAATTGTATTCATAGCTCGCTGGTATGTCGCCCCTATATTTTTCAATCTGAAGGGCATCACTGTATAGCAGTATACCCCCAACGGTGTTCGAAAAGATGTGTGTTTCTCATCATCGAAGAATATCTTGATCTGGTTGTAGCCTGAGAACCCATCCATGAAGGACATTAGCTCGAAGCCGCAAGTATTGTCGATCATTTTGTCGGTGATCGGTAGAGTGAACTCATCTTTTGGGCATGCAGAGTTCAAATCATGGTAATCGATACAGACTCGAACTTTACCGTTCTTTTTCATGACTGGAATAATGTTAGCAACCCAGTCAGGTTGTTGTTCTTTGCGAATGAACCCACTTGAAATAAGCTTCTTGACTTCACTCTCGATGGCCTCCATGATATTCGGTCGGAACTGTCGTTGATGCTACTTCACTGGCTTAGCTTTAGACGAGATATTTATGCAGTGTATTACAACTTTAGGGTCCAAGCCTGGCATATCTTCATAGCTCCATGCAAAAATATTAATATATTCTCTTATAAGCTGTATAAGAGATTGTCGTTCTTCACCAGACATGCTTTTGCTGATAAAGATTGGTTTAAGAGATGATTCATCTCCCAAATTAACTTGGACGACTTTGTCTTCAGTAGGTGGTTCACGTTGTTCGAAATGTAACTCCCACCTGGTGTCCATATTTTGAGTCTATTGTTCGAACTTGATTGATTGGACATCTTCTATAATTTGGTCAACTGATACCATGTTGACGGACAAAGTTGCTTTGAACATGTCTCCAATACTGGAGTCTGAATCCCAGAGGCAGGAATCAGAAAAATGAGAACAACGATCCTCTTCGACGTCTGATCCTTCAGAAGTTGCTGGAGGAGTAACATAACCCAAACCAACACCGTTTTGTTGATAATAGTTCTCAGGTTTGCCGGGAGGAGCAAAGTGACGTATTGGCAATCATCGCCCTTGACCGTAGTTTAGTCCCTGGTCGCTTTTAATATCATATCCCATGTTCTGGATGATATTCTTGGCCTGTCACCTATATCGATAAAGTTGCATTTTTCCAAAATCATAGTCATCTTCAGTGTTGCGATTAGGAGTAGTAAAGTCCAGAACGAACTTTCTTTCGCCAATTATTTGACCGAAGATGATCAATTCTTCATCCTTCTTTCTAGCTGGAATGATAAAGTAGTGGATATCTTCTGGCCATACGTTTTCCCGCAGATAAGGCGTCGTGATCGACATACAGATATGTGGTCCTATGCCATGCTCTAGGGCGTATAACAAATCTATGTACTGGTTTACAGATTGGTAGACATCGGAGTAATTCAAAGGTAAACCTTTACTTAGAAAATATGCAAGTTCTTCTTCAGGGATAACATCATCCACTAAAGATAGATTATTTTGAGTATTGATATACTCATTGAGGGGATCATTGTCCGAAACAGGAGCCACAGACTTGGTCAAGTTTACCACGTAGGGTAACTCATCAGGATTGGGAGGACGGACTTCAGCAGGTTCCACCCAAGTCATTTTGCGAAGAGTGATGGTCAATGGTTTGACAATATCATGATTCTTCTTTTTGATCCAGATTGTGAGAGGCTTTGGAGTACTTTTTGGAGTAGTACGTCCTTTGACTCGGATAACCAGGGGACCGTCACTAGCGGATGAATTGACTTCAGCTTCATCGTTAGCTTCGTTGCTGTCATCCTTGGGAGGCTAAGATTGATAAAGTACCAAATCTCTATAGTAGGCTTCAATACCCTTAAAAGGATCGTCATCGGCAAACTCTGTCTTCACGATGCCATCACCGTTGACGTACTTGAAGCATTGGTGAAGGGTAGAAGGAATGATCATGTTCGCGTCTATCCACGGATGTCCCAACAAGATGTTATATGATACATTGGCGTCGATTACAAGCAAGAAACCTCTGTTCGGAGATCACCAATCTGGCACTTGAGACGGATCTTGCCTAGCAGATGGCTTCTCCCAGCATTAAAAGCCATGATAGTTGTATTGGTTGCAGATAGCTTGTACAAAAGAATCCCTAAAATTTGGAGTAAACTTTTAGGGATGATATTGAGGGAGAAACCTGGATCGATATGCATCGGATCTACCTTAATTGCCTCCGATATACCCTGTATAGTACATAGGTCTATCATAATGATTGTTTTTGAGTAGCAAGTCCTTTTATGAAAAGGTGATGTTTGGTACCACTTCCATAGTGCTATGGCAGTAAGGACAAGAGACTGGATCTTCAGCAAGGGCTTTGACTTCAGCGAGATAAGAATCGGCATATAGTAATGCCGAACTTAAAGCTTTATGCATCTCTTCGGAGTCACAGTAGATCAAACAAAGACAACCTGGCAGGTGTATTAGCCAGCTGTGCCAGTATGTCAAAGTTGTAAGGCTGATCCATGCCTTCGGAAGTTGGTGCTTTCAGAGACTTGTCAAATCGTGTCTCCTTCTGCTTAGCTTTGTCGGTAGTTGAGGACTTAGATGGACCAGCTTCTGAACTTGTAGGGGCAGCAGGAGATTGAGGAGGCACTGCGTCTTCTTGTGCGGGGTCATAAGTCCCTAGGTAAGTCTTCACAGATCGCGTCTCGCCAGATAGAACTTCGTAAATGGAAGAAGACACCATATAGCATGATTTGTATTTCTTGCCCCTCTTTGCTTTGGAAGACACCACCCCTTGCGTCATTTCTTGCACAAGGTCTGTATGGACCCATATGATCTCACCATATTCTGTCGTGAGTGGCACCAACGTTGATGTTGAGTCGCAAGCTGGCGGTAGGTTGACGATTTCTATTACTGCCTTGGGGATTGGGACTACGCCGTCTGGGACTTCTGTGGGAGGAAAGTCACCAAATTGATGAGAGACCATGTTAGAAGATACGACTTTGTCTTCAGCTTCGAGGTTGATAACTTGGCTGTCGATAAGCTGTTGTATCTTCTTCTTCAGGATGATGCAATTCTTGGTAGAATAGTGCACGTACTAATGATAAAGACAGTACTTGGGATCGTTGAGTTGGTTCGCCTCCACAGGACGCCGTGGTGGAGGCAATGCCAGTTTATTACCCTTCATCAATGTGTGAAAAATAGTAATAACATCATCTTCATCAAAGAAGAAAGTCTCCTTGGGTTTGTCTGGAGCACCCTGAGAATTGGAAGCTCCCTTGGAAGTGTTGACCTTCAAGACTTCTTTTCCTTTACCCCCACGGATAGGGATAGTTTGGGGTACTTGCTTTTGTCTTCAGATTTAGGTGTCTTCAACCCCAGTAATTCCAGATTAGGAACATCATTCTGAGCAGCATCAGTAGCCCCTATGAAAGCAGGCCATGTATCATAGTTATGTATACCCAGACAGAACTTTGTTGTAAGAAGAAAGTTATGTCGTCAAGTATCCATAAGCTCTGAGTCTGGTATACCGAAGGGCATCTTCAATACTAGTCGCTTGAAGCGTTCGATGAAAGCAATAACATACTCACTCCTCCTTTGTTTGGTTTCGATAAATGTGGACATACTAACATGCATACCACTCTCATAAAACCTGTTGAGGAATAACCTCTCCAAGTCTTTAAAGGAATTAATGCAACCGTCAGGCAGACTACAGAACCATTCAAAAGCTACCCCTTGTAAGGTGCTGATAAATAGCTTTGACAAGAACGGATCGTCCCTTGGTTAGTGCAGAGTCTGCGTGTTGAAGTATGTCATGTGTTGGCGAGAAAAAGTCATCCCATCAAATGAATTTAGCGTCAGCAGTTTATAGTTAGGAGGACAAGTAGCATTCTCCCATTCAGGAGGATAAGGTTGAGATATCCCCATCTTCTGAAGCTCGTCTTTACGTGAGATGGTATCGAGACAGGTAATAAGAGAATCAATTACATCCTGCTGATTGAGCAGATGTTGAGAAACGGCTGCTGTAAGATTGTCAAGCATCGTTGGCGAAGGACCACCCCAAGCATTTACTGGATTCGGAGGAGGCGTAACGGAATGATACACCTTTTGTAGTGAAGGAGGGTTGTTGCTATGAGCCGGACTAGCATGTGATGAGACATTCGGTTGAGGTAGAGGAGCAGCTCCAGCAGTTTGGACTGCCATGATGTTGGTAAACATATCAGTGATCTTGCCAAATACTATTTCAAGACTCTCCAGTCGCTTGTTGGTCTGATCACTAGCTTCGTCAGGTCTCTCTCCATCCGCCATGTACGTAGATAACATACGAGGATGAATAGAGAAGACAGTATAACTGGTGCTGATACTGTCTATTTATGAGTTGAAAAGACTCTCGTCTTCAGGCAGGGGAGGTAGATAGTCACCGTCGGACTCGAAGAGATCATCGTCATCTGGAAGGCTACCCCAGGTGTAAAGGTCGTCTGCTTCAGATTCTGAGGGAATACTAACCCCAGCTGAAGGATCATCACCCCCAGCTTGAAAGTCCTTGCCATCTATGAGGAAGCTCGTCCTTGACCGAGTACCCATATAGACTCTTTCAAATGTAACAGCTCGCTGGCTGTTTGCTGGCAGACTTTTTCTCCTTTTGTTTGCAGAACTGAGAGAAAATGTTGGGTTAGTGGTCCACCTTCTTTGATTGGGGCTCCCGTAAGGAGGACCCCATGAAGCCATATTGGATGAAACGCATAGCGACTTTTCATCATCAGAGCGCTGCAGTCGTCGAAACAAGGACTGCCTCGGAGGCACCTTCGTTGCTTTGGAGCAGCAACAGTTGATGACAATACTGGTGCACAGATGTACGCCATGAATTGCAGTATCCTTCCTTACTTTACGCTTATGATTTATCATGTCGCGTAAATCGACGGAAGGGAGTTTTGCCTTAAAACCCATGTCACATGCATCGTTGAGCTTTGCATATAGGTTTGTAAGGGGAGTTGGTGCATCCGAACTTAGTTCCTGTGCAGGGGCAACCCCCACACCTAAGTTTCGTGATGACCTTAAAGATAGCCCCGTGATATACGCGGTGGGGCATGTCTTTTTGCTGTGGGCACATAGACCCTGGAGCATGCCCTTGGGCGCAAGCTTTCCTGAAGTTCTGGCAGCAGGCCTGGCCTTCCTGGATGTGGGCGCATAGAATGGGTCATCAGAGCCCGGGCGCATAGCTCTAGGCACATGGCCCTGGGCGCATGGCTCTAGGTTATTAGAGCCTGGGCGTATAGCTCTATGCGCATGGCCCTGGGCGCATAACCTGTCGAAGACAGAAGTCCTCTGGCTAGATTTTTGTGCCCACATACTGCCTTGAGCGCATAACTCTGGGCACATGCTTTGGAAAATAGTGTTATTTTCTTCTAATTTTGCCTTCTTCGTTTGCGAGCCTCGCTGAGTTTGTCCAGAGCTTCGAACACTTCGATTCTTGGCATCGTAGTATTTTCCTTTACCAAGTCTCGAGTGTTGAACACTCTGTTGTTAATTGCACAATAGAAAAATTGCTGGGCTAGTAAAGCCCGGAACGGTATGTACCCTCTTCGTATTGGGAGGTGCTGTGGAAGGATTATGTGCCCCCATGATGATGTTCTCCTTCGGTTGTATATCTTCTACTATACTGGCAGGATATGCAGCACGAGCCTTCGAAAGCCAAGTCTTGCGAGACTTGTTTCACTTCACTGATTTCGAAGAAGTAGAGCCGTCCCTTGAGAGCATCTCTTCAAACGCCTACTAATCGAACTTCACGATCAACATCTTCTGAGTGCTCCCCACTTTATCGATATCGAATTGAGTCACCACTTTCTAGTCAGAAGAAAAGGTGGTTCTCAGCAGAGTCGCCATTTTTATGGATACACAAAAAAATACTGTCTTTTCTTATTGGCACAAGGCACCACAAATCAAGTACACCTTGTTTTCCATTGATTGTAAAAGAATAGAACAATTATCGGAGGACTGAACTTAGACTCACAATACAAACTCGCTTGTACAAAGAAAGCCAAGGGACAAAAACCTAGGTACAGCAATCTAAGTACAATTATTTATTTTAGATTCTGGGGGGTGACGATAGAGGCTCGGGAAAGCGACGACAGCTCTCCCTTACTCCTTGGACGATCGGGTACAGCCTTGGCTCTTAAGAAGAACTGCTTGGTGTTGATGAAGAAATGCTCTCTTTATTCTCTCTGTATGCTCCTCTGTCCTTTCGATCTTTGTATATTCTCTCTCTGATTCTCTCTGGATCCGAGCCGGGGGTCTCTCTCTCTATGTCTGCGTGTCCTTGCAAGGGAATGGCACCTTACTATTTATAAGAGTGGAGGGGCATCATTAGGGTTTTGCAATGATTACCCATCCAAAAGTCGGCGGCCTGAGAGTTAGTTAATCTGGGCCGTCCATCTTGCATATGATAGATTTAAGCAATTAATGTGATTGCATTAAATCTCTGTGGACAATAAATACTGATTGCCATGAATATTTGTGACTTGTAATGGCCTGCCACGTGTCTAATTTGCTCGATTTGATTTGATCTGGGCATTTATTGCAATAAATCTGATTAAGATTTGTTAACACCCATAATCCCAGGAAGATAAGACTGCCACGTGTCTCAATCATCTTGGCAGAGCGACAGATGAGTAGGCCGCATGAGGCTAAAATGGCCGTATGAAGATGGGCAGCCGTATGAGGATGAACAGCCGCATGAAGATGGACAGCCGCATGAAGATGGGCATCCGCATGGGAGTGGACAGCCGCATACTGATGGGCGACCGCATTAGGGATGCAGCCGCATGCTAATGGACGGCTGCATAAAGGGTGCAGTCGCATACTGATGGGCGGCCGCATAAAGGGTGCAGCCGCATGCTGATGGACGGTCGCAGCCGCATACCTCAGGATTAGATGGATTCTGCCAACTGTGAGAAGATTTTCTCCTCTTCCCTAGGGGCACGCCATTACGTCAGTCATTATTGCACCTTTTTGTCAGAGCTATCATTTTTCAGAGCTGTCAGTCGTCAGGACATTAAATGCAGCAAAAGACGAAGGGAAGAAGCTGTTGAAGGCCACGTGGCTCCTCTCTAGGCCGTATAAAATTATTCGAGCCGTATAGACTCTTGAACCGCATGGATTCTTGAGCCGCATGGGCTTTCTGAACCGCATGGAGATCCTTTGCCGCATGAACCTTTCTTTATTTTTTTTATGCTTCTACAAGACCCCCTTAAAAGTTTTTAATTTGCAAAATTAAAATATTTTGAATAAGAAGTATGGCTATGTATAAACTCCTCTTGCCGCATAAGATGTCCTGGCCGTATGGGTGTCTCAGCCGCATAGCCCCCTCAGCCGCATGGCCATCTGAGCCGCATGGTCGTTCCAGCCGCATGGCCATCTGAGCCGCATGGGTGCCTTGCCACGTCTTCATACCATGTGTGTAAATATTTTGTATTGATTTCCTTTGATTTGCTGTCAAATTCAAGGCCGCTTTTTTGGGGCAGTATCCCAAGAGTTTAGCCTTAAATAATTAGATCGCCTTGATAACCGAAGAGTCGGTTATACTGCACATGGATCGATACGTCGGTCCATTGGGGTTCTGACTATAAATAGCAGGGTGTTTGGAAAGAAGACTTTCTTTTACTTTCTGCTGTTGCCCTAGCTCTCTTGTCTTCGTCCTCCTTCTCTGATCAAAGTAATGGCTCCCAAGAAGACTGTTGCGGTGAAGAAGGCAGCGTCATCATCGGCGGAGAAGGGTAAGAAAGCTGCTTCTGTGGCGACGAATGTGGCAGCTCCTCCACCAGATGACGTGCCCGTAGTTCACCCCGACGTCCACCCCGCTATCGATGGTAAGGACTTTTGCGTGAGTTTGGAACCTTAACTGTCATGGCTACGTCGCATATTTTATGTGCGAGCCTTCATCTTCATGTGTGCCACGTGCATATCTCTAGAACATGTCACTTGAACAGGGGACCACCATGGTGAAGACCCGTCTCCTGGAATTATGCAATGCCGAACCATAGACGGCCTCTTTCTCCTTTTTTTGTTTTCGTTCTTTTTCTTTCTTTAAATGGGACATTATCCCTAGAACATGTAGTACTTTTTGCCTTCCAAATAAAAGAGCACGCTTTATTCCACCCTTTATTTGTACTGCCTGTTGTGCTTGTGGTGTTATGGTGGCGTCTGCCCCATTTTGGGAGGGCTTATTTGTGGACCTGTTACCCTTGGCATACCTGGGTTTTAGGTACGGATAACAAGTTTGATGGGAATACCTAGAACGATTCCACGACAAGGTGGTCATGGACGTTATGGGTATCGAGAGAAAGAATGCCATGGAGCAGCTGGGCTTCCGGGGCATGATGAGGAATGGTGGACATGTACTAAGAAACTTAGCAAAGGACATTTGTGGGCCTATTATCCTTGGCGTACCCTGACATAGGATACGGATAATAGGATGAAAGGGAACCAACATACTTACTCAGAGGTAATGAGGACATGGCAAGTGTGAGGGTTTTACCGTGGAGTCTTCCTACTCAGAGGTAATGAGGACATGGTAGGAGTGGACTCAACGGAGGATATTTGTGGACCTATTATACTTGGCGTACCCTGGCTTAGGATATAGATAATAGGATGAGAGGGAACCAACATGCTTACTCAGAGGTAATGAGGACATGGCAAGTATGAGGGTTTTACCGTGGAGTCTTCCTACTCAGAGGTAATGAGGACATGGTAGGATTGGACTCAACGGATGATATTTGTGGACCTATTATCCTTGGCGTACCGTGGCTTAGGATATGGATAATAGGATGAGAGGGAACCAACATGCTTACTCAGAGGTAATGAGGACATGGCAAGTATGAGGGTTTTACCGTGGAGTCTTCCTACTCAGAGGTAATGAGGACATGGTAGGAGTGGACTCAACGGATGATATTTGTGGACCTATTATCCTTGGCGTACCCTGGGGGTTTTTTTTTTGGTACAGATAATAAGTCGAGGGAGGACCAACATATTTACTCAGAGGTAATGAGGACATGGCAAATATGAGGGTTTCTTCGATGGAGCCTTCCCACTCAGAGGTAACGAGGATATGACAGGAGTGGGCTCCACGAAGGGGTACATAGAACGACTCAGTGGTAATGAGAACATGGAAGTTCTATGTAGAGGGGTGATTTGTTTTTGGCGGAAGTGAAACGACTCAGAGGTAACATCGACGTGGTCGTTTTGGAAATTTTGTGGATCCTTTACCCTTTTTGTGCACTGAAAGTACGGGTAGTAGATCATGAGGGAGGAGCTCTTTCAGAGAAATAAGTTGAGAGGTATGATCACACATGACTTACTCCCTAAAAGAGTGACCGGAATGTGAGTTCAGAGGCACCTGCGGGTACATAACTTGATAATCTGAGATATTTGGAGGAAGAATGTGAGTTCAGCGGTACTGGAGGGTACATAACTCAGCAATCTGGGATCTGTGTGAATGTGAGTTCAGCGGTATCGGCGGGTACATGACTCAATAATCTAGAATTTGGAAGTGTGAGTTTAGCGGCACCAGCGGGTACATAACTCGATGATCTAGAGTGTTGTGGATGTGAGTTCAGCGGCACCAGCGGGTACATGACTCGATAATTTGGAGAATGTCGTTTAGACATAATATTTCTTCAGGAACTTATCGTTGACGGGCAGCATGAGCAAGTTTCCATTTTGTTTTGTGAGGCGGTAAGCACCGTTGGAGAATACGGCCTCAATGATAAATGGACCTTCCCATTTTGGCTGGAATTTGTCGACAATTTTGTGAGTCATGACCATCGACCTCCGAACTGCCAGGACGAGATCGCCCACTTGGAATGTTCTAATTTTACCCTTCTTGTTGAAGGCTCCGGAGATGCGTGCTTGGTAAAGCTTGATTCGTTGTTGAGCCAAGAGGCATTTTTCATCTAAGGACTCCAACTCTTGTAACCGGCGACGGTAGTTATCGTCTGTCGTCAATTGGTAAGTAAGGGCAACGCGAAGCGAGGGTATTTGAGTCTCCAATGGGAGAACTACCTCACTCCCGTATACCAGGGAGAATGGTGTGTTCCTTGTGGCCGTTCAAACTGTGGTACGATACGTCCATAGGCCTTCACCAAGCTTCTCGTTCCAGTCGCGTTTGTTGGACGATACGAACTTCTTGAGAAGTTTGATGATTGTTTTGTTGAATGTTTCTGCCAATCCATTCGCTGCTGGGTTGTATAGCGTTGAAGTAATATTCTGGATGCGGTGCTTGTCGCATAAGTGATAGAAGGCATGGCTTGCGAACTACGGACCATTATCGTGGATGATCCTTCGGGGCAGTCCAAAGCGATAGATGACGTGATGCTCGAAGAAGCTGATCACGTTTGAAGTCTTTACTTCTGCAAGCGGAACAGCTTTCGCCCATTTGGAGAAGTAATCTATGATGGCAAGTATGAAGCGATATCCTCGGAAAGAAGGTAGAGTGATCGGACCGATGATATCCATTCCCCATGCTTCGAATGGCCAGGACGCTACTGTCGGATGTAGAAATTCGGATGTTTGGTGGATGAAGTCCGTATGGACTTGGCAAGCTTTGTACTTTCTTACATAGTCTATCGCATCTGCGACCATCGTGGGCCAGTAGTAGCCCATTCGACGAAGACGGTCTTACAATTTTGGGCCAGGCTGATGGGCCCCGCAGACACCGTCATGAGCTTCACGTACGGCTTCTTTGGCTTCTGTATTTGACAGACATCGAAGCAATAATCCATCATAGGATCGGCGATACAGCATTTTTGTCTCTGTATCGTAGAAGAATCTGAGAGAACGCCTTCTGATAGAGGTGGCTTCCTTTGGGTTCTCGGGCAGGATGTCGTAAACTATGAAGTCAATGAATGGTTGTCTCCAGTCTGGGACTTCGTCGATCGTCTGAGCGGAATAACTTGCCATGAATTGAACATTATTCTTGGGACAGACCAGTTCATGGCCTATCACATCTATCGATTGATGAGTATGATTTGGCACTGCTAGGAAAGCGGCAAGGCCTGCTAAGGCATCGGCTTCGATATTTTGGAGTCTGGGAACGTGTTCGATGAAGAACCCCTCGAACGACGAGATGATATCGATCGCTATTTGGTGATAGGGGATCATGTCTTCATGGCGGACTTCGTATGAACCCCGGATCTGATTGACGATTAACTGTGAATCGCCGTATGCTTCAAAATATTCTACCCCCAGCTCTCTTGCAAGTTGGAGGCCAATGACCAAAGCGTTGTACTCGGCCACATTGTTAGAGCAGCATTCTATGAGGGAGTAAGCGCGTTTGATCACCAATCCGGAAGGAGAAACAAGCACCACCCCGACTCCGATGACGATGTTGTCCTTCGGTCCGGTCCTTGAAGCGCCATCGAAGAACATTCGCCATATATCATCGTGAGAGGTTGCATGCGAGTTGGCAACCTCATATGGAATTTCTTCATATATCCTGGACGACTTCGAGCCGGGGTGGGCTGCCAAAAAGTCTGCCAGGGCTCGACCTTTAACAGCCTTTTGTGGGACGAAGATCATATGATAGGGGGACAGTAATATTGCCCATGTAGCGAGGCGAGAGCTGAGTGCCCCTGGCTTAGTCATAAGGACCGTGAGAGGGTTGACTCGTGAGATCACATGTATGGTTTGTCCTGTGACATAGTGCCGCGTCTTTTAAATGGCGAACACTAGGGCGAGGCATTCTTTTTCCACGATGGTATATCGGTGCTCTGGCCCGATCATCATCCGACTGAGGTAATATATAGCTTGTTCATGGCCTGCGTCGTTATTTTGTGCTAGCAGAGCACCGAAGGAATGCTCCATTGCTCGTACATAGAGCAGGAATGGTTTTCCAGTAACCGGAGCCACCAGGACTGGAGGGTTCGACAAATATTCTTTGATGTTGTCGAAGGCACGCTGACATTCTTCATCCCATACGAATGAGACGTCCTTCTTCATGAGATGGGTGAATAGCTGACAAGAAGATGTTGGAAATGAACATCCTGATGTAAGCTAACCTCCCTTGGAGGCCTCGAAGTTCTCGAAGATTTTTCGGGGGACCCATTTCCATGATTGCCTTTGTCTTCTCAGGGTCTACATGGATACCCTGGACGGTGATGATAAAACCCAAGAACTTTTCGCTGGATATGCCCAAGAATGATTTTGTGGGATTCATCTTCAGGTTGTGTGCTCGTATCAGGTCGAATACCGTCCTCAGATCCTGGAGATGGTCATCCTTATAACGACTCTTGACGGCGATGTCATCAACATAGCACTCCACGGTCTTGCGCAAGTGACCCCTGAAGATGATACTCATAGCTCTTTGATATGTGGTGCCAGCATTCTTTAAACCGAAAGACATGACTGTGTATCAGTATTTGCCAATCGGTGTTCGGAATGATGTATGCTTTTCGTCGTCAGGAGACATCTTGATTTGGTTGTACCCCGAGAAACCATCCATGAATGACATACGTTCGAAGCCGTATGTGTTGTCGATCATGATGTCTGTGATAGGGAGGGAGAATTCATCTTTGGGATATGCCTCGTTCAGATTGCGGAAGTCGATGCAGATTCGAATTTTCCCATTCTTCTTGAGCACCGGTACTATGTTGGCGACCAAGTCTGGATGTTCCTCTTCACGTATGAAACCGCTGGCTATGAGTTTGTTGACTTCGGCTTCGATTACATCCATGATGCCCGGGCGGAAGCATCGCTGTTGTTATTTAACTGGCTTTGCATCTGGCCGAATATTGAGTTTGTGAAGAGCAATCTCGGGTATTAGTCCTGGCATGTCTTCATAGCTCCAGGCGAACACATCAATGTATTCTTTGACGAGTTTCAGTAGCGATTCTCACTCCTCGTCTGTCAGGCTTTTACTGACAAAAATTGGTTTTGGAGAAGATTCGTCGCCGAGGTCGACCTGTATAACCTTATCTTCAGTAGGAGGTTCTCTCTGTTCGAACCGCTTTTTCCATTGTACATCCAGCTGTTGGGCCCACGGCTCTAACTCGAAGATTTCAGGAATGTCTTCATCTTCTTTGTAAGCATCTGCGAATGCCATATTGACTGACATGACTTGTCTGAATACGTCTTCGATGCTGGCATCCGAATCAGAAGTTGAATATGAATGCCAGTCGCATTCCTCATCTGAACTTTTAGGGGTCGTTGCGGGTGTAACATACCCTAGCCCATATCGGGTTTTGCTGTAGTAGTCCCGTGGTTTGCCAGCCGGGACTGGGGGCTTTAAAGGTAAATGATGCTTATGGAGGAACCAGGATCAATGTGCATCCGATCCACTTTTACGTCGCCGATGTATCCAGTGTAATATAACGGACGATCGTACAGGTTGGTTTTGATGAGCATATCCTGCAGAGTGAAGACAATGTTGGGCATCGCTTCCGTGCAAGTGCTGTCTTGGAGATCTACAGGCGGGCTCTCTCCCGTGAGGTTGACCTGAGCCAGATAGGCATCGACATTCTGGAGTGCATCGCTCAAAGCCGTACGAACATGTTTTGAGAGTCTCAGGAGCTCGTATACTGACAATTTGGCCGGTGTGTTGGCCAATTGTGCCAAGATGTCGAAGTTGTATGGCCTCTCCAGCCCATGCGGTGCCTCTTTTCGGAGGAATTTGTCAAAGCGAGTCTCCTTCGGCCTAGGCTTGTCGGTCGTCGGAGGCTGAGAAGGTCCCGGAGCGTCAGTAGTAGCTGGCTGATGATCTTCAGCCGAGTTATCAGCCACAGGTTGGGATTGTGCCCCAGACCGGGTAACGACAGCCGTGACTTCTTCGACATCTGCCGAGATTGTACGGCAGGATCTGACTTTTTCACTCTTTTTCTTGCGAATGGAAGGTGGTGTGGATTGAGTCACCTCGAGTACCAGGTCCGAATAGACCCACATGACCTTTCCCCGTGATGTGGTGAGGGGTACTAGACCAGCAGCCTGATCCCGGGGAGGCGGAAGATTGGCAATTTCCATTGTTGCCAGAGGGATGGGTACCACACCATTTTGAGTTTCTGTTGGAGGGAAGCTGCCAAATTGTACTGACACCATATTGGCTGCCACGGTTACCTCTTCGAAATCGATGGCCAGAGCGTTCGAATCGATAAGATGTTGGATGTACCGTTTCAGTTGGTAGTAGTCGTGTGTAGCATGGTGGACATAGCGGTGGTAATGGTAGTACTTTGGGTTCTCTATTTCTGTCGGCCGAGGTTCCCGTCATGGTGGAGGGAGCTGAATTCTGTCTCCTTGTATGAGCATGTCCAAGATGGGCTTGACGTGGCCGTCTTCGAAGGAGTAGGTCATTTGCGGCCATTGTTTGTCTGCCGATTTTGATTCAGGTTTCTGTGCTGTGTCGGTCACCATAGCCTACTTGCCCTTGTTGTCCCGATTGTTGGTGGAGCTACCCCCATTGTTGTTGTTAGTATTAGGACGCCTGTCCTTGTCCTCTCCCTCTGAGATGTGCAATCCCAATTGGCGAGCCTTCTTCAACCGTTCTTCGGCGCTAGTGGCACTGATGATAAACGTCTTCCAGTCCTTGAATTGACTTTTGTCCATCCAGAGGCTGATTGTTGGAAGCTGTCTCTTTTGGCAAATTTCAATTAAGGAGGACTCCGGATTACCGGACGGCAATTTCATGGCGGTTTGGCGAAACAGTTCGATATAGTTTCTTGTCAGCTCTTTCTTCCCTTGAACGACGTCCATGAGGGTGGACATTGTGATGTCCTGTCCTACTTCGTAGAATCTCTCCAAGAACATGCATTTGAAGCTGGGAAAGGAGTGGATACAGTTGTTTGGCAGGTTGCGATACCAGTCGAAGGCGACTCCTTCCAATTCCCCAATAAGTAATCGTGTAAGGATGGCATCGTCATGGAGCAGATGGTCGGTGGTGACCTCGAAGTAAGTGATGTACCGACTTGCGGAGGTTTTTCCATCTTATGGATTGATAGGGAATGGTTTATACTTTGGTGGGAAGGGAACATCTCTCCATGCAGTGGGATACGGTTGTCATATCCTGAGGTCTTGGCAGTTTTCTCGGGCGTGGAACATGGCCCGGAGCTCCTGGACCTCTCTTCTTGCCTCCCTGGCTTCGTTTACAGCGGTAGGAGCCTACATTTCATGAGGAATATTGCCCGAGTTTGGTGCCGCTGAGTTTGAGTCTGTATTGACCGCGGGGCCCAAGTTTGTTTGGCCAGGCGTCCCTCCTTGCAGAGTAAGGAGGGCTGCTTTGATCTCGTCCACAGATTTGACCAAAGAGCGCAGTATGGCCTCCAGAGTGTCGATGCGTTGGCGATCACTCGGACCATCCTATTCGTCGTTTGACATGAATGCCGTCCTGACATTAGTAGAAGTAGAAGGGACGGTGGATGACGTACACTCCGAATCATACCCCTGTAATAAGAAGTCATCGGGGTATATGGGAATGTCTCCTCTGGTTTGGACTCAGAAGGAACTGTACCCCCGGCTTCTGAGTTCGCCTCATCTTGGAGATTGTGGACGTCTTCGGGGACGTCAGGATTTGCTGCATCTGATGGAAGAGTTGTTTCCCCCAGTTCGTCTTTATGGAACATCGGATTGTCTTGAAGGTTCGGAGAAGTGCTACCCCCAGTTCCAGCAACCTCCAGTGGTGTGGACGATGAATCTTCCACTGTAGCAAATTTTGTCTTTAAACGGGTACCTTGAAAAACTTCGGTGGTGGGCACCCGCTTAGACGACAGTCTCTTAGTCATAGTAGTTGAAATCTTTGGACTGGAAACATTTGTCTTCTTTCATCTCCCATCAGCGGGGATTTTCTGAGCATAGTTGCAGGAGACGACAGGAAATACCTCATCTTCTGAACATGTTTGTTGCAGTCTTTGGAAGATGGGCGGCCGGTCTTCTCGTACCATCGCATTATTGTAACAGCAGTTGACGATGATTTGGGTGCAGTGACGTCCGTGGGAGGACTCTTTGCACCCTGAGGCCCCTTCCCTTTTCTTACGTTTGTGGAGGATAGCCTCACGCAAGTCGGATGGGTCCGGAACGACCATGTTTGCTCCCTAGATTTTGGGAGACTTGTGGGAACCATCCTGTCCGTTTGCCGCTGGGGGCTGGACTCGAGTGATTCTGTACAACTTCCCATCAGAGTCCCGCATAACAGTATGTGGAACGCTCGGATGGTCAGAGGCTGGGACAGCGGACTGAGCTTGCCAAGCCCGCGCTACCCTAGACTTCTTTACTCTAGCGCGTGAGGGCACATAGTAGGAAGAGTCTAAGTGGTGCTGGAGAGAGTCAGACATATTTTTGTGGGAGCCCGAGAGATCAGGACCATAGGAGAGGCGGTCAAAGACTGAGCCGTGTGGAGCAGGCGGCATGCGGCTGGAGTCAATAGTCTTCATGCGGCTGGCAGTCGTAGCCGCATGAGCTTTCTTCATGCGGCTGGATGTCTCAGCCGTATAGGTCTTCTCAATGCGGCTGGAAATCCTGGCCGTATGAGTGTTTTCCATACGGCTGGAAATCCTGGCCGCATGAGTGTTATGCATTTGGCTGGCAGTTTTGGCCGCATGGTCATCATTCATGCGGCTGGCAATCTTGGCCGTATGAGCCTTCATTTTGTGGCTAGCACCTTTGTTCGGTTTCTTCCTGGAGCACATAGAATCACTCTTTGCCCCTGCAAGTCCAGCATCGTAGTGATTTCCTCTGCCGGACTTGGGGACAGCAGAGTCCTCTATGGCTTGAAGTGGAGCCGCATGAGAGTCGCGTTCGCCGTCTTGGGCAGCAGAGAGTACTCCGTCCAGAGCTTGGGGAGGAGCAAATGACTTTGGCCTCCACTCCCTGCGAGCCTTCTTTGTGCAGGTATGCTTCTGGATCGGGCCAGCGCTTCCTTCAGAGAGCATTTCTTCAAACGCCTGTTGGTCAAAGCGGACGACCATCTTCTGTTGCGTGGAACCAAGTTTGGCTGCATCCGATTGCGTCATAAACTCCTCAGCCGTGGAGAAGTTTGTCCCCAGCAGTGTCGCCATCGTGTTTGCCATTGATTGTAAAAGAACAGAACAATTATCGGAGGACTGAACTTAGACTCACAATACAAACTCGCTTGTACAAAGAAAGCCTAGGGACGAAAACCTAGGTACAGCAATCTAAGTACGATTATTTATTTTAGATTCTGAGGGATGACGATAGAGGCTCGGAAAAGCGACGGCAGCTCTGCCTTACTCTTTGGACGATCGGTTGCAGCCTTGGCTCTGAAGAAGAACTGCTTGGCGTTGATGAAGAAATGCTCTCTTTATTCTCTCTATATGCTCCTCTGTCCTTTCGATCTCTGTGTATTCTCCTTCTGATTCTTTCTGGATCCGAGCCGGGGGTCTCTCTCTCTCTCTATGTCTGTGTGTCCTTTCAAGGGAATGGCACCTTGCTATTTATAAGAGTGGAGGGGCATCATTAGGGTTTTGCAGTGATTGCCTATCCAAAAGTTGACGGCCTGAGAGTTAGTTAATCTGGGTCGTCCATCTTGCATATGATAGATTTAAGCAATTAATGTGATTACATTAAATCTCTGTGGACAATAAATGTTGATTGCCATGAATATTCGCGACTTGTAATGGCCTGCCACGTATCTAATTTGCTCGATTTGATTTGATCTGGACATTTATTGCAATAAATCTGATTAAGATTTGTTAACACCCATAATCCCGTGAAAATAAGACTGCCACGTGTCTCAATCATCTTGGCAGAGCCGCAGATGAGTGGGCCGTATGAGGCTAAAATGGCCGCATGAAGATGGACAGCCGCATGAGGATGAATAGCCGCATGAAGATGGGCAACCGCATGGGAGTGGGCAGCCGCATGAAGATGGGCAACCGCATGGGAGTGGGCAGCCGCACGCTGATGGGCGGCCGCATAAGAGATGCAGCCGCATGCTGATGGACGACTGTATAAAGGGTGCAGCCGCATGCTGATGGGCGGCCGCATAAAGGGTGCAGCCGCATGCTGATAGGCGGCCGCAGCCGCATGCCACGGGATTAGATAGATTCTGCCAACTGTGAGAAGATTTTCTCTTTTTCCCTAGGGGTACGCCATTACGTCAGTCATTATTGCACCTTTTTGTTAGAGCTATCATTTGTCAGAGCTGTCAGTCGTCAGGACATTAAATACAGCAAAAGACGAAGGGAAGAAGCTGTTGAAGGCCACGTGGCTCCTCTCTAGGCCGCATAAAATTATTCGAGCTGCATAGACTCTTGAACCGCATGGATCCCTGAGCCGCATGGGCTCTCTGAACCGTATGGAGATCCTTGGCCGCATGAACCTTTCTTTATTCTTTTCTATGCTTCTACGCACCTGAGAGATCCTGCACTGAGGATCCCCGAGTACAAAAAGAATTCTGGAGAATGGGACGATCGAGATCGAGCGGCAGTTGCTCCTTTACTCCATTGACACTCTGATTTTCAAAAGTAAAAGAAAACCTAAGAAACTTGCTAACTCTCGGCTCACTGACAAGAAGGGCAGTAATCTGGCTCTTAAAATGCTCTTCGTTCTGTCCTTTTGAAGAGGTATGAGACCCCTATTTATAGTCGTTTTGTACTGAAACGACTATTATGCGCCCACAGGGGAAAATATACTAATTTTCTATGTGGGCGCATCGACTTCCTTTGGGCGCATAAGGTGTAGGCGCATGAAGGCTGCATGATCGTGGGTTGATCGTGGGGTTACGTGGACGCATGCTTCGGTGCACGATTGTTCGTGGAGACTGACGTGGCCGCATGCTTCGGTACACGACTGGTCGTGGATGTTGACCGAGTTGTGGAGCTATCCTGACTTGGGTGCATAGGTTGCAATAGGGCTATGCGCCCCCCCTCTGGAGGAGCCATATAGGCGCATAAGCTTTATTATGGGCACATAGGGATGGGTGCATAGGCTTTGCTCACTGAGTGTCAGCCACTCTCTAGCTTGGACGCATAGCAATCTCTGACTTGGCCCATAGCAATCTCTGACTTGGGCGCATAGCTCATTTCTGGCTTGGGCGCATAGATGCTTCTTGATTTGGGCGTATGGATACTTCCTGACTTGAGATGCTGAAATTTTTACGCTTCTACAGATGTTGCTGATATTAGGCTATAATTTTCTTATGATTTATGTAGTAGTTTTTAAACCTTGAGTTATAGTACTTCTATTTTCATGTATTGTATTTCCTTCAGACTTATGCACTTTGGTTTTTATGAGATATAAAACTGCTAGTAGCTTCTCTCTATGATTGTGGTTCCACGTTGTATGATTGCATGTATTCACTTTTTATGGGGGAGCTATTACTTTGCTAAATGACAAAGAGAAGAATACTTGTGATATTTGCTTGTGCTTTGGAAACACTTGATAATACTTGTGATATTTGTATGGACATGTGCTTTTGAGCTTCAATATATATATATTGTTGCGCTTGCTTAGATTAGAACTTGTCTCAAGATATATCCAATTAAGGGGGAGCCGACATGTTCATGTACGGGGGAGCTATTATCATTATTCCATGTGTCCAGGTATGAATGTTGCGACATGCAAATATCGTATTTTTGTCAATTATCAAAATAAGGGAGATTATTGACCCAAACTGGATCGAAGTCAACCTAATCTTGATAATTAAAAAGATGATATACGTTATGATCCAACTTGACACATCAAGCTCCAAAACAGACAATAACCACACATCAGCTCAAGACGAACATCATCGACAATTGTTATGACATGCTGCTGTTTACTTGTTCTCTAAGTCTGTATTTTACTTTTTATTGAGTCTAGGTTATTGTAAGTTGAGTCGCACTGAGTATCTCAATCCTAGACTTTACACCCAAAGCTCCACAAACAAAAGTCCAAAACCTGCCAAACCCAAAATAGCCCATGAACATTTTGTCCCCAAGGAGACAAAGTTCGGACCGAACTCTGCCCCCTTAATTTCAGGACCTGATTTTTAGGGTTTGCTGGTTGCTAGTTTTCCAACGGCTAAATTTTTGAATATTTGGGACAGAGTTCTAGCCAAAATCTGCCCCTCTGGACTAGTATATATAGGCCTTGATTTCTCTCATTTTCAATCATCCAATCTTCTCATCTTCTCTTCTTCTATAGCCTATACATTCAAGAGCTTATTCTTCTCATCTAACTAGCCATAAAACTTTCAAAGTCCCTAAGGTGCTCAGTGCGAGTCAACTAGAAGTTTGTGTGCAAGAGTTCCAAAAGAAGTCGCTTGAACAATTCCAAGTCTCACCATTTGCGAATTTGTAAGAAGTTGGCGTACTCTTCTGAGTAAAGGCACGTGGTTGTACGCTATTTCATAAATAGTGGATTTTAATCCTGAGCTAGAGTTCTCAGGCATGGACTAGTCCTCCACGAGGGAAACCAGATTCAAAACTGCTGTATCTGCGTATGCTTCTCTGATCTCTATTTATATTCCGCACTTGTACTCTGATTATTATTTTTGTTGGATGAACTTGAAAAGAGTTATTTTTAATTGGGTATTATCGACACATACTCTATTCACCCCCCTCTAGAGTTACCTACACATACTTCAATACAGAGATACAGGACATGTACCATGCATTCGATTGATCATTAGTACGGCCAGGACGTGCGACAGTATAGTTCATGCTAGATGCTTTCATTATGTCATATTAGGCCCCGTACTGGGGATTGTGCGTGTCGTGGATTCGACTCGTTCTAGATACATTGGGTAGGAAGGACAGTTAGCAGACAGTGGGGTTGCTATTGGTACTTGCTGTTGATAGTGAGGCAGTTCGGACGAACCCTACTACGAGATGATCTCTGGTTCAGAGAGCTCCATTCGTCGAAAGATGTTCTCAGTACATTTACACATAGTCATAGAACACCCCCATGATTTTTTTTTTCTCATTTACTTCATAGTGGCATGTATATTATGTATCTTGTTGCGTTCTTCTGAGGACCTGGTTTCCTTCCAGGTTGGCTGAGTAGGTTTGTGGAGTTCTTTGTTGGATTGTTGCTGAGCATCCATGTCATTGCAGGTATTTACTTTTCTGTAGTATACATGTTTCATTTCTATATTTCATACCTGCTGGATTTTTGTAGTACTTATAGACTCTTTTCCTCTCGAGTCTACTTGGGCAAGTATGCTTATTGGGCTATAGAATAGTATTCTATTTTCCATTTCTTATGCTTATGTTATTTGGGTTGAGATATAGAGTTGATACAGTATAGTTACACCATTTTAAACAGCTTATATGTATTCGAGTCGGACTAGAGTCTGGTTGAATACGTAGCTGGCCTATGTCACGTGGCTCAGTCCCACGTATTTTGGGACTAGGGCATGACATAAGCTGGTCATGGTATTCTAAATCTATCTATCAATCAACTATAAACATATCTAATTCAATCCACAGAATAAGTAAATCAGGAATGAACAATACATATTATGGTCTACATCTTAATAACATACATGTTCGATCAGTACTAAAATCTACTCTATTAGCGACGTAATTTAACGACGTAACGTCGCTAAATTTTGCAAATTAGCGACGTTTACGTAAAACATCGCTATTAACGACGAAAATAGCGACGTGCCAGCGACGTATATTAATTAAATGAGATTATCGTCGCTAAATGTTGCCATTACGTCGCTAATAGCGACGAATTTAGCGACGTTCCACACAATGTCGCTAATTTTTAATTAAAATTCCCCCCGATTCATTTCCCCCTATTTTCACTCTCTTTCCTCACTGTCCCCTCCGGCGCGGCGGACTCTCCTCCCTCTCCGGTACGTAACTCCCCTCTCTCTCTCTATTTTGGTTGTGGGTGGTTGGAGGGGTGCGGGTGGCTCAGGGGGAGGGACAGAGGGGGTACGGGTGGTTAGGGATGAGGGGGGTGGCTGGAGGGGAGGGGCAGGGGAGGATGCGGGTGGTTGGGTGGTGAGTGGGGGTGGCTGGGGGGAGGGGCAGGGGGTGAGGGCGGCTGGGGGTGAGGAGGAGGGGTTGGGGGAGGGTTAGGGTTAGGGTTAGGGGTGATGGAGGGAGGGGCAGGGGGTGGGGGGGGCTGGGGGGTTCGGGTTCGGGTTAGGGTTAGGGGTGGTAGGGGGGAGGGACAGAGGGGGTGAGGGGGTCTGGGGAGGGGAGGGGGGCTGTGGGGGGTTAGGGTTAGGGTTAGGGGGTGGGAGGGGAAGGGCAGGTGGGTGAGTGGGGGTTGGAAAGGGGAGGGGAGGGGGTGAGGGTTAGGGTTACATATCATTGCATATGATGCCGATCTGATACTACCGATACCAATTTTGTTTGGAATGTCCCGATCCGATACTGACCGATACCCGATACTGTCCGATAATTTACTAAAAGCATGTAAAAGAGGAAATGTTATCTATCGTATGTAAAGGAATAGAAAAGGGTGACTCTATTTCACTCAATTTCAAAAATCCGATAATTTACTAATAATTATTTGTTTTCCAACACCGAAAAATATGATACTCCGATTCGAAACCACCGACAGTGCCGATACCCCAGATCCCGATACTCAAAGGAATGGTCCGATAACAATTCCGTTACCGAGATTTTGAACCTTGGTTAGGGGTGTTGCGGTGCCGACCGAACGAGACTATCGTCTCGTTCCAACGTCCCAAACCCTAACCCTAACCCTAACCCTAACCCGAGCCGCATTGCGGATGATCCGATACATCCGTGCTCCCTCGTGCGGTAACAGGAGGGTACCCGAATTCGTGTTACTCGATGCCCCCGAGTCACGGCCGTACGTCGGCTCGTCGGGTTCGACGATGGGCTCGGGTTAGGACCTTCTTGCTGCTCGTGGGGTGGGGGAGTCTGCTGCTCGGGGTAGGGCCCCGTGGGGGCTCACAGTATATATGTATGTATATAGTATGTAGTATATTTGTTTCTGTTTTGAAGTTTATTCATATTTGCAGATAACTAGAAATGGCTATATCGATGTATCTGCGAGACCATTCGTGGATGTACAACCGCATTCGAGATGACAGGTGCGGGGTGCGAGATGAATACATCGCCGGAGTAGAACAATTCCTCCAATTCGCGTATGCGTTTCCTCAATCCATGGACGGCATGGACATTAAGTGTTCGTGTACAAAATATCGGAACATGAAGTTTCAACCAGAATTGGATGTGACATATCACTTATACACAAAGGATTTCGTTCCGAATTATTACCAGTGGACCGCACACGGAGAGCTTGTACCTTTAGCATTCCAAGCGGAGTCTTATGTGGAGCCTTATATGAATGTCCACAACAGAACTAGTGTCGACAACGAGTACGTGAACATGGTCTTCAACGCTGTGGGGCCTAGTTTCGATCCATATAATCGTGACGCAGCTTAGAAGGCACCGAATGCCGATGCCGCAAAGTTTATGGAGTTGATGAAGAATGCAAGGACTCTTTTGTACCCTGTTTATGAGGACCATTCACCGTTAGAGGTGATCATTTGGCCAAGGGACCAATTTAGGTTGAGCGTCCGAAGGCAATCTGTCACGCCCCGCTCCCGTAAGAGCGATCGTCCTCGCTAAGGCGTGATGTCGCACGAGCCTAGATTGTGCTCGTACAAGGCGGGTTCCATAACGGCCGATTTTAGCGGCTGCGATGGGGTCGTCGCACAGAAGTCCCATACAAAGACATTGAATAATATCAGCAGAAATTAAAACAAAACACAAGTTATGCAGAAGAAGCTCTTTATTGATATTGAAATAACGGTTACATTGGGGGCGCAAGTCCAAGATTACAATCACTCAAGCTCACTCATCTTACATTACAAGTTCACTCTGCTCTCTCTCATCTCTCGATACAACGCTTGAGCCAGCGGAAGCTGCGGAAGGCGACCTCCTTACATTATGTCCTATATAAGTCTTGACTCCATGCGGCCGTACGCTTTGATTCGCCAAGGAACTCCATGCCCCGACGCATCCAAGCGAGCTCCGCTCCACGAGCTTCTACCTGTGCCTGCACATAAAACTATATGGGTGTCAGTACTCAACTGTACTGGTGGAATGAGCTCCTCGCCCACCCATACAAAACCAACATGTTTGATTTACTTTTGTGCAACATAGTCCCCTTTATGATTATCTTTCTACTCTTTTCTTAGGATCGGTTTTAGGACAGACGCCTTGGCCTATTTCGTGTCTCTAGAGCATCCCGTGCTTGCGACAACGGTGTTAACTCATACTTTGTCTTTAGGCCCTTCTCGTTTCAACAACGTTAACCTATCAAGTCGTGTTTGCCTTACGGCTCAAATCAGAGATGCAACTACACGATAGACTCTTTTTCCACATGACCGTGCTATAAAACCATATTGAGGCCGTGCCTCGCATTTTGGTAAAATTAACCACATCGCCGCCTCGCGGACCTTCGCTAAATCATCAACTGACCCAATCAAAACTTGTGGGTTAAGTGTCACTCGACCAATTTTGCCTTGCGGCATTTCCTGACTTAAACTCAAGACAACTCAAACCAACTTATGCAACTTATATGCCGACAACTCAAGACTCGACGCCACATCTTGTGCCCAAGCACGTCACCTATGTTGCGGCCAAATCTTAGGCCCAAACATTCCTTGTGTTCTAACTGGTACACACACCTTCGACTTGACTCCTTAATATAGTGCACTCATGACTCGACTCAGTCCAAAGACACACTCGCGGATTGTCGCCTGTAGTGCCCCGTCCCTACATCGTGCCCCATACTTGTCCACAGGGTGCGCATGAAAGGAACACTGTCGCTATCGATTCGGTCGGGACCGATAGGTCGGGATCGACCGAGTCGATCGAACGGGAACGGTTGAATTAAGATCCATTCCTCGTTATGGAATGTCTTCTTCGGAACCAAGTCCCATATTCAGCGGGTTGCGCCTTGAGGATTGACTCTACGGCTGAGTCGGGAGAGACCTCCCGTTGCTCTGCTTTTCACGCCGCTTGCGTTGGTTTTGGCTTTATTTTCTGAATGCATTTTCGTGAATGTTTTCGATGGTTTTCATGGCTTGCATTTCGAACTCGCATTTCCTATCGAACTCCTTGAATAATGCAGTGTTCTAATCGGTTGCTTGTGCGATTTCAGGTAATCGCGTAGGCGACGTCTAGCGCGACCAACAAGTTCTCTCGCCGAAGTAAACTCAAGGTGAGTGGCTGACCCTTCTCTTCTCGACCCCTTCTTAAGTAAATCAATAGTGTTGTTGCGGATGAAAGATTGAATGCAAGGGCACGGGCACGGTAAAATAATTGAGTTTTTAAAGAGAATGTAGGCTATGTCTTAATAACTAAAAGAAGAAAAATGGTCTTTGCACGGTCATGGACAACTTGTCGACAAGGTAAAGTTTCCCCGTACGGCAACCCGGGGCCACGGGACCGTTGCGACCAAAGAAGAAACATCTCATAAGCTGTGTTGGGCACAATGTTAGGCGAGGACTTGCAGCGGGGCTCGCTACTCGCGCTGAAAGGGCCTCGTCTAATAAAAGCTAAAGAAGTCCATGATGGCTCTGGGAGCCAGTGACCAACACACGAAATATTGCACTTGGTATGAAAATGATAACAATTGACAGGGAAGAACATGGTAAGTTTCATAAGGCACGGCGCGGGCTGCCGTGGGTAAGTTTCAACGTAAATTTTATTATGCTTGTCATTTCTCGCTTGAAATTCATTAGGATGGTTAGAAACATTCATGAACTAAGTCATATAAACTCATTCAACCAAATGAGAGCTTGGAACTTAACTTGCCACGCACCAGTACAAAGTGTAATGTACTGATCCTCGCTCTCCATGCAGGTACCCCAAACCACGAAGGACGTGCCACCTAAAATCTCAAGGCGGCGTGGACACTTTTGAAGCCTCGTCCATGTAAAGGCTTGTTTCTGAATTCCTTTTGAAGACTCCACATTCAGTAAAAAAGAAGACCAATGGCGGCTCGGCTTCCCTCGATCGCATGTGGAAATGTGTAATAGTTTCTGCTTGTAAAAAGGGATGTAATGTATGGAACGACTATCTCATCGGCGTTCATTTTGTAAGTCGAGTCATATTGTAGCCCGCGCGACAATGAATGTAATAAAGTCAATGTAAATGAAGTTTTATCAATGAAAAAGTCTACTTCTATTTCAAATGTGTTATTCAATTTCTCTGCGTACTCTAACTTGATGTTGTGTTTTGGATAACCTTATGACTATGCCTTGTGCGATCGCAACTTAGGTTCGCACGCATCACGCCTGGGGGACGACTATCGATTCTACGGATTTGGGACATGACATAATGGTATCTGAGCACGGCTTTACATCCTTTGGCCTCGCGTCTAGATTTCTAAACCTTTGAACTCGCATCGATGAGATAAGTTGTTTCAAACAATGAGTCCGTAATAATTTATGACTGATGCGTTTGCCTTCGTATCGCAAAAGTGACGGAGCCCATGGCCGAGCAAGAACAGAGCGCTTCAAGCGGCTCTAGGAGTTTGCATCGTCCACGGGCCGGACCTTCTAACGATACCATCGAAAGGATGCTGCACATGATGAAGGCGCAGCAAAACCAGTCCGAGAACCGGCATCAACAGGTAGAGGAACGACAGGCCCAGTTCGAAGCTCGTTTCAAAGCTCGCTTTGACGCACATGCCAAACTTTAACAAAAGCAGTTAGATACCCTACAGCAGATCGTCCAGACAATGGCGGCCAACGAGAATTCTACGACTGCGCCTACCGTCACCGAGCCGGCGATCCAACCCATTGGAGTCAACCAGCGGCACCGAAAAAGTATAACTTTGAAGTGTCCAAATTCAAGAAGGCGTGTCGCACTTCCTTCAGCGGTACCGAGGGTTCTTCCATGGCAATCGACTGGTTGAAGAGCTGGAAGATCACTTCGAGCTTCTCGGCATTGAAGAATCGAAGCAAGTCGCCTACGCACAACTTCAACTACGGTTGAACGCGCACGACTGGTGGGCCGTGCGCAAGCGAGCGATCCGACCGGACAATAATACCGCGCCGATCTCTTGGGCCACGTTCCGCAAAGCTTTTGAAGTCCAGTACCTTCCGTCAGCCATTCGTCAAGCGAAGGATAATGAATTCATGTAGTTGAAGCAAGGGAGCCGGACAGTGGAACAGTATGCCGCAGAATTCAACAAGTTGTCTAAGTTTGCTGGTCAGTTTCTGCCTACTGAAGAGTACCGTGTGCGACGGTTCAAAGTGGGTCTGTGACACTCTATCGGTGCACATGTCGGGGTCCCGGAGTACAAGACCGTGGGCGAGGCTCTGAATCACGCCCTCCGCCTTAAGAACCTGCATCCTTTCGATGCTAACAACGTTGTGCGCCACTCCAATCACAAACGTCCTAGCGATACAGGAGGCAACAATCATGCGTTAAAGCGTCCAAACAATGGCGGCTATATGGGTCAGAATCCGTTACCTCGTTGCACCAAATGTAATCGCCTCAGGCACGAAGCCATCAACTGCTTCCCCTTCAGAGGGGAATGCCATGCTTGCGGACAAAAGGGCCACCTTGCTCGAAATTGCACGAACCCCAGACTGACTCGCAACGTCCCACCATAACAACACCGCCAAGAGAATCGAGGGTAGGCGCTCCAACCTCCTTCGCCCACTCAACCTGTACTACAAAATGGCCAAGATCGTCGCCCCAACACTCAGGGCTGCGTCTACGCCATGACTCGAGAGGAAACGCTGGCATCAGATACAGTAGTGTCAGGTATACTAAAATTCAATAATGTGCCTGCTCGTGTGTTATTTGATTCAGGCGCTTCACATAGTTTTATATCGACGAATTTTGCCGCCGAGCATAAATTTCCTGTAATATCATTAGATCTCGACCTTAGCGTAAGCACACCTTCGGGCACACCAATTCTCACAAACATAGCCTGCGCTGGCGGAATTATCTGTATTGGCGGTCAAAAGATTCGTCTGGATGTGATAGTTCTAGACATGAAGGACTTTGACATCATTCGGGAAATGGACTGGCTCGGGCCGTGTAACGAAACCATAGACTGCGCTGAAAAAAAGGTCACATTCTGCATACCTGGAGTGACTGAATTCTGCTACTCATGTGGTGAAGCGTCGTCGACCTGCATGGTGATCTCCGCAATATCTGTTCGACGGATGCTGCATTCCGGGTGCGAAGGCTATCTAGCTTCCGTTCAAGACATGCGACAGGATGGTGCAAATACGGGTCAGACCGACGTTGTGGCAGAATTCCCAGACGTATTCCCGGATGAGCTACCCGGCATGCCGCCCGATCGAGAAATAGAGTTCACCATCGACACATTCCCCGACACCCGGCCGATCTCGAAGGCTCCGTACAGAATGGCCCCTGCAGAACTGAAGGAACTTAAGGCACAACTACAAGAATTAGTGGACAGAGGGTTTATCCGTCCGAGTGTCTCACCGTGGGGTGCGCCCGTACTATTCGTGAAGAAGAAGGATGGATCGATGTGGCTCTGCATCGACTATCGGGAATTGAATAAAGCTACCGTCCGAAACAAATACCCCCTGCCTCGTATCGACGACTTGTTCGACCAGCTCCAAGGTGCAACGGCGTTTTCGAAGATTGATCTACGATCGGGTTATCACCAACTCAAAGTCAAGCCAGATGACGTGTCGAAGTCTACCTTTCGTATTCGTTATGGCCACTACGAGTTCTTGGTAATGCCGTTCAGTCTGACAAACCCCCCTGCCGTCTTCTTGGATCTAATGAATCGGGTGTTCCGTCCGTTCGTTAACAAGTTCGTAGTAGTCTTCATCGAAGACATCCTCGTCTACTCGAAGGATCGAGCGCAACATGCAGAGCATCTGCGGACGGTACTCCAAACCCTTCGAGAGAATCAATTGTACGCAAAGATGAGCAAGTACAAGTTCTGGCTGAATAACGTCTCATTTCTTGGGCACATCATCTCCGCCGTGGATATCGCAGTCGATCCGAAGAAAGTCGAGGCAGTTGCTGATTGGAAATGGCCCGCATCAGTTAGCGAAATTCGAAGCTTCCTAGGCTTGGCGGGATACTACCGACGCTTCGTGAAGGACTTCACGAAGATCGCATCGCCGTTGACTCGCCTCACCTAGAAAGGAGTCGCATTCAAGTGGTCAGACGACTGTGTAGCTTTCTTCCAGGAGCTCAAACAACGGCTCGTTTCGGCCCCGATACTTGCTCTTCCTGAAGGGACGGAGGGATTTGGCTTGGGGTCTGTACTCATGCAGCGGGATAAGGTGATATCCTTTGCTTCCCGGCAGTTGAAGCCGCACGAGAAGAACTACCCCACGCACGACCTAGAACTAGCGGCAATTGTGTTCGCATTAAAGCTGTGGCGTCACTATCTCTATGGCGTGGCGTACAGGATTTATACGGACCACAAAAGCCTCAAGTATCTCTTCACCCAGAAAGAACTGAATTTGCGGCAAAGGCGATGGCTCGAACTAATCAAAGACTATGACTTATCAATCGACTACACGCCGGGCAAGGTAAATGTGGTAGCGGATGCGCTGAGCCGAAAGTACTTAGCTTCATTATGCATCAATGATCGACTGCTGCGTGACTTGGAAGGAATGGGCATCGAGCTCCGAGTTCATTTTAGAGACGTGAAACTGGCACAACTACGGGTAGAACCGAGCCTACTGGAGAGGATCAAGTCTGCACAGAAGGACGACCCCTACCTGGAGAAGATGCGGAAGCTGATATCGATAGAAAAAGCGTCCGACTTTGCAGAGGACGAGTCGGGAGTGTTGTGCGTGAAGGGACGGCTATACGTACCGGACGATGTAGAACTTAGAAAGGAGATAATGACGGAGGCACACTATGCAAAATATTTCTTGCATCCTGGCAGCACTAAGATGTATAAGGACCTCCGCGTTGCCTTTTGGTGGCACGACATGAAGAGGGATGTAGCGCTCTTTGTGTCAAAATGTATGGCCTGTCAGTAAGTCAAAGCCGAGCACCAGCGACCGGGCGGGGAGATGCAGAACCTCGCCATTCCAGAGTAGAAATGGGATCACATCACTATGGACTTTGTTGTTGGCTTGCCGAGGACGCCGCGGAGAAACGACGCCGTCTGGGTCATCGTCGATCGACTAACCAAGTCAGTGCACTTTATCGCCATCAAAGTTACTTGGAGCGTCGACCGCCTTGCTCAGATATACCTTGATAAAATAGTTCGGCTGCACGGGGTCCCAGTTTCTATCATCTCTGATCGGGATGGACGGTTCGTAGCGCGCTTCTGGAGTAGTCTTTATTCAGCACTGGGGACCAAGTTAAAGTTCAGCTCAGCTTATCATCCTCAGACTGACGGCCAAACAAAGCGGGTGAACCAAATTCTCGAAGACATGTTACGACTCTGTGCGATCCACATGAATTCAAGTTGGGACGTCCATCTACCGCTGGCCGAGTTTGCATACAACAACAGCTATCAGTCTAGCATCCAAATGGTGCCGTATGAAGCTTTGTATGGCCGAAAGTGCAGATCGCCCATTTGCTGGGATAAAATCGGGGAACGACAGATACTTAGTTCGGAGTTGGTGGAGCAGACCGTACTGAAGGTCAAGTTAATATGAGAGAGATTAAAGATAGCACAAAGCCGACAGAAAAGCTATGTCGATACGCACCGACGCCCCCTCGAGTTCTCGGAAGGCGACCATGTATTCTTAAAAGTTATGCCCATGCGGGAAGTTTCTAGGTTCGATGCGAAGGGGAAATTGAGCCCAAGATTTGTTGGCCCGTTCGAAATATTGAAGCGAGTCGCCCCGGTAGCTTACCAAATTGCCTTGTCGCCTGCGTTGTCAGAGGTACATGACGTCTTCCACATATCGCAATTGCAGAAGTACGTGCATGATCCGAGCCATGTTGTGGATTTGGGTAAGCTGGACCTGAAGGCGGACTTATCATATGTCGAAGAGCCGGTACAAATCTTGCAGCACAAGGATAAACTTCTCCGCAACCGTGCTATTCTCCTCGTCTGCGTCCTCTGGAGGAACCACTCGGTCGAAGAGTCAACGTGGAAGCTTGAGTCAGAAATGATAGAAAAGTTCCCTTCATTGTTCACGTAAAGGTAGATTCTATTTTAAGTTTCGAGGACGAAACTTTTTCTTAGTTGGTTATGGTGTAGTGCCCCGTCCCTACATCGTGCCCCATACTTGTCTATGGGGTGCACGAGAAAGGAACACTGTCGCTATTGATTCGATCGGGACCGATAGGTCGGGATCGACCGAGTCGATCGAACGAAAACGGTTGAATTAAGATCCATTCCTCGTTATGGAATGTCTTCTTCGGAACCAAGTCCCATATTTAGCGGGTTGCACCTCGAGGATTGACTCTGCGGCTGAGTCGGGAGAGACCTCCCGTTGCTCTGCTTTTCACGCCGCTTGCGTTGGTTTTGGCTTTGTTTTCTGAATACGTTTTTGTGAATATTTTCGATGGTTTTCATGGCTTGCATTTCGAACTTGCATTTCCTATCGAACTCCTTGAATAATGCAGTATTCTAATCGGTTGCTTGTGCGATTTCAGGTAATCGTGTAGGCGACGTCTAGCGCGACCAACAAGTTCTCTCGCCGAAGTAAACTCAAGGTGAGTGGCTGACCCTTTTCTTCTCGACCCCTTCTTAAGTAAATCAATAGTGTTGTTGCGGATGAAAGATTGAATGCAAGGGCACGGGCACGGTAAAATGATTGAGTTTTTAAAGAGAATGTAGGCTATGTCTTAATAACTAAAAGAAAAAAAATGGTCTTTGCACGGTCATGGACAACTTGTCGACAAGGTAAAGTTTTCCTGCACGGCAACCCGGGGCCACGGGACCGTTGCGGCCAAAGAAGAAACATCTCATAAACTGTGCTAGGCACAATGTTAGACGAGGACTTGCATCGGGGCTCGCTATTCGCGCTGAAAGGGCCTCGTCTAATAAAAGCTAAAGGAGTCCACGATGGCTCTGGGAGCCAGTGACCAACACACGAAATATTACACTTGGTATGGAAATGATAACAATTGACAGGGAAGAACATGGTAAGTTTCATAAGGCACGGCATGGGCCGCCGTGAGTAAGTTTCAACGTAACTTTTATTATGCTTGTCATTTCTCGCTTGAAATTCATTAGGATGGTTAGAAACATTCATGAACTAAGTCATATAAACTCATTCAACCAAATGAGAGCTTGGAACTTAACTTGCCATGCACCAGTACAAAGTGTAATATACTGATCCTCGCTCTCCACGCAGGTACCCCAAACCACGAAGGGCGTGCCACCTAAAATCTCAAGGCGGCGTGGACACTTTTGAAGCCTCGTCCGTGTAAAGGCTTGTTTCTGAATTCCTTTTGAAGACTCCGTATTCAGTACAAAAGAAGACCAATGGCGGCTCGGCTTCCCTCGATCGTAGGTGGAAATGTGTAATAGTTTTTGCTTGTAAAAAGGGATATAATGTATGGAACGACTATCTCATCGGCGTTCATTTTGTAAGTTGAGTCATATTATAGCCCGCGCGGCAATGAATGTAATGAAGTCAATGTAAATAAAGTTTTATCAATGAAAAAGTCTACTTCTATTTCAAATGTGTCATTCAATTTCTCTGTGTACTCTAACTTGATGTTGTGTTTCGGATAACCTTATGACTATGCCTTGTGCGATCACAACTTAGGTTCGTATGGCATCACGCTCGTGGGACGACTATCGATTCTACGGAATCGAGGCATGACACCGCCCGTGCCGACTCATCTATATGAACTTGGCTACTGACTCCCAGAGCCATTGTGGACTCCCTTTTAGCTGAGTATAGGATGGACCGGTTCGGGTAGCTAGCCCTAATGAGCGTCCACCGAAAACTTTGCCCCAGGCCTAGCTATTTTAGACTTCCAGAGCCATTTTTGTTTCCATAGGCCGCATCGGTCCCGTGGCGTCACGGGTTGCCATGCGGGAAAACTCTACCTTGTCGACAAGTTGTCCATGACCATGCAAGACTCGACTCAACTGACGTCTCACACAGTCAATCTACTTCTAGTGTTACCATCTCTTTCAGGGCTAAGTTCAACACTTCTCACATCTGAGACCTTGCCTCGGTGACCCAGTCGCAAGCATTCTTCTTTCTTGCCTCGACGACTCAGTCGTGAGCATTCTTCTTTCTTGCCTCAACAACCCAGTCGTGAGCATTCTTCTTTCTTGCCCTATCATTTCACTCAACTCAAGAACAACTATTGAAACACTTTCCAAACTCAATAAATCAACCGTGGCCCATGTCTTAAAATACTAAGTCCGTGCCATCATGTCTTAGACCAACTTGAAACACTATGTGACACCACCGCCCAAGTCATAATCTATATGACGGGCCTTACGATCGTGAGACTATGTGGTTATACCCAGCCATAGAACTCATAGGGCCGTGCCTGCTACTACTCCTAATAGCTTAACGTAACTTGTCTAACTTACTTTGCAACAACTTGACGAACAAAGGCTACGTCAAGCCTTGCGTCGTAGGAACGTGCCGAGCACGCGTTTGATTTGAATGACCAAGCTATTTGGGGTGCCTAGACTTATGTCACAAGCCGTGCAATACAACTTAACCCGTCGGACGAGCAGAGGCTATGCCACGCCTTGGGCGATGAGACCGTGTATGCTTTATGAAGCATTTCTGTTGGCGACGCCTATGAATTTGGCAAACTCTTAGCTTGTGGTGAATACCAACTTTTCCTTCTCCTAAGCCACGGGACGAAGGATCGAGTGTCATTTTCAAAGCACGCCGTGCACCAACTCTAAGAAGATCGTTGGACCTTTTCGTATTCTAACTCAATTCGACCCGTCGGAATTATTTCTTTATCTATGTTGATTCGTCTCTTTTATTATCAAGCCTACTTGTGCAAGTTGAAAACATACGATTTATTATGTGAAGGCAAAGATGAGGCAAGTTCACCGAAACTATCCTACCTGAGCGAGCAGTCATCTCGACCGTGCGATGTCTCTGAGCAGCCGTTGTAAGGCTATGTTCGAGCGCCGTCGGTGTTCCTATTCCTCTGATTGACTGAGTGGGACGGGGTACTACACACCACTTAGAAAAAGTTTCGTCCTCGAAACTAACTGAGTACACTTATCGGCTTATCACTTATTCAACATCCTATGTTTCTCGCACACATCTCTCCTATGCTTTTCTCAAATTTGAGCCACGCTCGTGCTACCCTCAATCCTTTCTTCAAAACTTACGATCTCAAAATCCTCGACACTTCTCCGTTCCTCAAGTCTCACTTGATTCAATGTATCACTTAGTTGGATCGTGCACATATTCTAGGCGTTCCCAAAATATATGCATTTCAGCCAATCCTCGTGATAGAGAATCCACCATTTTCACTCGAGTCGGATCGTGCACATACTCGGGCGTTCCTGATATATGTGCATGTCAACAGAGCCTCGTGAGCGGTGCCTCCACAAATCTTACCACTTTGCACCCGGACGTCTGCCTAACTGCTAGGCTATGTCTTTCCGTCAGTATTGGAATCATAGTTCCCAAACAACAATCGCAACACTGACCCCATCCTAAGGTCCAACCAAGTTGATAGTACGGGGGTTTGCTACCCAAGCTCGCATCACTCCGATTTCTAAACTTCGAGCATAGAATTCCTATACACATCCCAACATTTGTCGTACGGGGTCTGAGTCATTCAGCAAAGCCATCCTACGACAACTCACGTTCAACCAATTTCACGACATCTCAATATCGCTCGTTCAACAAACCATCTTCGCATAGTCTATCTCTTCAAACACATTCGACATAATCCGCCTATCAAACCTTCTCGAATAAAACACGCTATGACACAATTTGTCGCTAACCAAAATTTTACATTCCACATTCCCTAAGTCATCTATTCCAATTCACGCAATCTATCACAAGGTCGTCTGACTTAACAATACGTTGTACCCCGATCTCACGCGAGTTAGATTTTCAACGGTGGACATGAATCACCATGCACGCTCCCGCGAGATAATCATTCTCATCGAGACGTAACTCTTGTTTTGCGTCTAGACTAATTCATTCTCGATGCGCGGATTGGACCTACTCAATCCTCAAGTTTATTTCATTCATCAATCGCAAGTACTAACATCCTCAAATTTTTCCTTCGTATCAAACTGACAGGTCGAGACAATCAAAGTTGCCGTATCTTGATTTTTCGAGTTCGATCATTCCCACGACATGAATCACCATGTCAGCGCTCACGCGGAACAATCGCCCCAAATTCGATGCAACGCATGTACGAGGCTAGAGTCCAACTGAACAATAGCACTTGCACGATCGTCCGTCGTCGAGTCAGAGTATCCCCGAGTTATCGCATATCGATCTTTGATACGCCTCAATACCATCGATGATATGTGTAACCTGGCGATCTTCCTTTGCAACCAATTTCGAGTCGTACGAATGATGCTATCATTCGACTGGATAATCTCTTCGACATTCAATTCAAGTTCGATCATTATCCCTCGAATCATTCACAACATCAAATTCCTCAAACCCAATTTCGCGTATTCGTTCATCCCTTTATCTTAAGTCATCGACCAACGTATTTCTTCAATTCGCATCGTCCCTTTTTTACTAACTCAAATCATCGAGCAACATTCAATCCAATCCTTAGAGTCATTCGTGTAATCATCAAAATCAAACCCTTCATGCACGCTGTCTACCCGTCATGCTAACTTTTCGTATACGATCCTTATCTATTTCCTCGATCAAGTCATCCATTCGTACACCCTAACTTTCTTCAATTCAGTTTTACCTACTCAATTATTTTTACATTTTATACTCGCAAAATCCTCAATCCCGTGCACGTTCTGTGCGCGTCCATTTCTAGGTTGTCCGAATCCACTTATCAAACTTTATGACACCACTCACTCAATCTAAGGCTTTGTATATGTGCGATGCTTGCTGATAGACTTATCGACACCCCGAATCCTCAATCGATCGATCAACATCCCTTAGGCTATCGTATACACCACTCAGGGATGAAGTCATTCAACAAATCCTCACAACTACCATTCGTTTCACAATCTACTTCCTCGAATTTTCGTCCGAACGATTCCTTAAATTTCAAGCATGCTCACCTTATATCGCACCGACGTTATCGTTGCTCGATAGCACCCCTATCGATAGTCATCTCACTTTACTCAATTGAGTTCAACTCATTATTGTTCGACACTATTCAATTTTTGCACTCGACTTTTCTAAGGTCGACGTAACTTTGGTGTATAAGCCCAGTCCGGCTTAGCCAACCGTGCTTACGGGAACCATCTTTTTATTTTATTAAAAACTCTTCTCCTATGTTTTGCAAAATAGTTAGACTTATTGTATGGACATCCCGTGGGACATTTGAGAGAGAGCGCACCAACGATATCAACTTGCGGAAGCATAATTTAGAGTTTACGAAAATAACGGAGTTAAAGAATTCAATTGATAGTCCAAGGACGTAAATCCGTGCTCTGATACCATTATGTCACGCCCCGCTCCCGTAGAAGCGATCGTCCTCGCTAAGGCGTGATGCCGCACGAGCCTAGATTGCGCTCGTGCAAGGCGGGTTCCATAACGGCCGATTTCAGCGACTGCGACGGGGTCGTCGCACAGAAGTCCCATACAGAGACATTGAATAATAACAGCGAAAATTAGAACAAAATACAAGTTATGTAGAAGAAGCTCTTTATTGATATTGAAATAACGGTTACATTGGGGGCGCAAGGCCAAGATTACAATCACTCAAGCTCACTCATCTCACATTACAAGTTCACTCTGCTCTCTCTCATCTCTCGATACAACGCTTGAGCCAGCGGAAGCTTCGGAAGGCGACGTCCATACATTATGTCCTGTATAAGTCTTGACTCCATGCGGCCGCATGCTTTGATTCGCTAAGGAACTCCATACCCCGACGCATCCAAGCGAGCTCCGTGCCATGAGCTTCTACCTGTGCCTGCACATGAAAACTATGTGGGTGTCAATACTCAACTGTACTGGTGGAATGAGCTCCTCGCCCACCCATACAAAACCAACACGTTTGATTTACTTTTGTGCAACATAGTCCCCTTTATGATTGTCTTTCTACTCTTTTCTTAGGATCGGTTTTAGGACAGACCCTTGGCCTATTTCGTGTCTTTAGACCATCCCGTGCTTGCGACAACAGTGTTAACTCATACTTTGCCTTTAGACCCTTCTCGTGCCAACAACGTTAACCTTAAGTCGTGTTTGCCTTAAGGCCCAAATCAGAGACGCAACTACACGATAGACTCCTTTTCCATGTGACCATGCTACAAAACCATATTGAGGCCGTGCCTCGCATTTCAGTAAGACTAACCACATCGTCGCCTCACGGCCCTTCGCTAAATCATCAACTGACCCAATCAAAACTTATGGGTTAAGTGTCACTCGACCAACTTTGCTTTGCTGTATTTCCTGACTTAAACTCAAGACAACTCAAACCAACTTATGCAACTTATATGTCGACAACTCAAGACTCGACGCCACATCTCGTGCCGAAGCACGTCGCCTACGTTGCGGCCAAATCTTAGGCCCAAACATTCCTTGTGTTCTAACTGGTACACACACCTTCAACCTGACTCCTTGATATAGTGCACTCATGACTCGACTCAGTCCAAAGGCACACTCGCGAATTGCCGCCCATACCGACTCATCTATATGAACTTGGTCACTGACTCCCAGAGCCATTGTGGACTCCCTTTTAGCTGAGTATAAGATGGACCGGTTCGGGTAGCTAGCCCTAATGAGCGTTCACCGAATACTTTGCCCCAGGCCCAGCTATTTTAGACTCCCAGAGCCATTTTTGTTTCCTTAGGCCGCATCGGTTCCGTGGTGCCACGGGTTGTCGTGCAGGAAAACTCTACCTTGTCAACAAGTTATCCATGACCATGCAAGACTCGACTCAACTGACGTCTCACACAGTCAATCTACTTCTAGTGTTACCATCTCTTTCAGGGCTAAGTTCAACACTTCTCACATCTGAGACCTTGCCTCAGCGACCCAGTCGCGAGCATTCTTCTTTCTTGTCTCGACGACCCAGTCACGAGCATTCTTCTTTTTTGCCTCAACGACCCAGTCGTGAGCATTCTTTTTTCTTGCCCTATCATTTTACTCAACTCAAGAACAACTATTGAAACATTTTCCAAACTCAATAAATCAACCGTGGCCCGTGCCTTAAAATACTAAGTCCGTGCCATCGTGTCTTAGACCAACTTGAAACACTATGTGACACCATCGCCCAAGTCATACTCTATATGACGGGCCTTACGATCGTAAAACTATGTGGTTATACCCAGTCGTAGAACTCATAGGGCTGTGTCTGCTACTACTCCTGATAGATTAACGTAACTTGTCTAACTTACTTTGCAACAACTTGACGAGCAAAGGCTGCGTCAAGCCTTGCGTCATAGGAACGTGCCGTGCACGCGTTTGATTTGAATGACCAAGCTATTTGGGGTACCTAGACTTATGCCACAAGTCGTGCAATACAACTTAACCCGTCGGACGAGCAGAGGCTATGCCACGCCTTGGACGATGAGACCGTACATGCATTATGAAGCATTTCTGTGGGCGACGCCTATGAATTTGGCAAACTCTTAGCTTGTGGCGAATACCAACTTTTTCTTCTCCCAAGCCACGGGACGAAGGACCGAGTGTCATTTTCAAAGCACGCCGTGCACCAACTCTAAGAAGATCGTTGGACCTTTCCATATTCTAACTCAATTCGATCCGTCGGGATTATTCCCTTATCTATGTTGATTCGTCTATTTTATTATCAAGCCTACTTGTGTAAGTTGAAAACATGTGATTTATTATGTGAAGGCAAAGATGAGGCGAGTTTACCGAAACTACCCCACCTGAGCGAGCGGTCGTCTCGACCGAGCGATGTCTCTGAGCAGCCGTTGCAAGGCTAAGTTCGAACGTTGTCGGCGTTCCTATTCCTCCGGTTGACTGAGCGGGACGGGGCACTACACAATCCTTGAGAATGAGTGTATTAAAACTCTAGCCAAGGGGCCAATTTATCAAATGAAGACCTAGCCAAGTTACTGCGTAAATGGCTTCAGGTTCAAGTCAACAAATGCTCGAATAAGAGATGACTTCTTGGATCTGGATTCTACGAAGAATAGTTGTTTGTTTATAAAATCTTCAAACTACAAAGATGTGGACACAGACAATGACTTCTTTGGCGTCGTACGGGAGATTGTGGAACTGACATACAATTATGTCATATAACCTTGTAAGATCGTCTTGTTCAGATGTGACTAGTTCGATTCGATCCAAGGTCGAGGTTGGAGAGTTGACAAACATGGTCTTGTCGACATAAATTATCGCCGTCGATATCAAGCTTATGAGTCGTTTGTTCTAGTAAGCCAGGCTCAGCTAGTTTACTTTACCAGCTATCCAAAACGAGAAGCCGGAAGATCAGATTTGTGGATAGTCTGTAAGACTAGAGCTCGGAATACCTTCGATGTCGACGAGATAGCTTATCAGGAAGATGAACTACCTCTTATTACAAATATTGTCGATGTGGACTCAACGGAAGTTCCTCATGACATGTTTCATCAATTGGAAGAGGTAGAAGTATCGGAAGAGGAAGAGAAAGTTGATAGTAGTAAAGAGGAAGAGGAAGAGGAACAAGATAAATTTTCAGACGATGATTGAATAAGTTTAATTTTCAGATATATTATGGTCTACTTTTGTTGGCCAGTTGACCTAAATTTGTAATACTTTTATGGCCTAGTGGTCTGGTTTGTTGATTATGACACTTAATTCTTATATATACTTTTATGGTCAAGCTAGTAGTCTGGTTTGATAATTATTTTTGTATATATTTTGTGGCCAGGTAGCTTAGTTTCTATTTCATATTTGTATTTGTTTTAATTATCTCTAATATTTTTTTTTCAGAGATGGCTCGACGTGGATCCTTTGGTACTGGTGCTGGTGGGAGTCGACGAGTAGGACGGTCTCCATCTACCACTCCTCCTACCGGGTCCTCCTCATCCCTCCGTACTCTAGTATACGCTAGCGGTCTAGTCGCCGACAGTGGCTCCACACACGGCTCAAGCAGTTCCAGGCTAGGGCCTTCTACTTCTACCCCGCCAATACCGTCGAGTATTCCAGAGGCCGACCCCACTATTGAGGAGGAGGCCGAGGCCCATGCCGCGGGCGAGGGCGATGGCGATGGCGAGGCCCACGCCGGGGACAGGCTGCGGGCAGGGGCAGGGACAGGGGGCGGGGCACGGGCAGGCTGCAGCTCTCATTTGAGACAGATCCTCCGTGTCGCCTAGAGGGGGATCTGAGGTTGGAGATTTGGGCCTGTACTCGGGCCAGACGGTAAGTAAAATTGTTGTATTTAATTTGTTTAAATTTATTATAAACTTGTTTAATAAATTTTAATTTCCATTTTATAGGTATTATCCCTTCTCCGTATACTGGTTGCTGGGTACATTCCTGCGGTAGAACTACGGGGGGCCCTGGATCAACTGGAGGGATGTCCCGGCCGACAAGAAGACCTTCTGGTTTGAGCACTTCTCGGTATATAAAAGTTTATTTCCTTTTAACATTTAATATGTTATGTTATAACTTACGTACTACTGTAATTTTTTCAGCGGACTTACTTATTCCCCCTCCCCCCCAACCGCGCTGTTGCTGTCGAGTCTATTTTTTCTAGCGTCGCTAGCAAGATCATTAGGGACGCGATCCTCGACCAAAAGGATCGCGAGCGCCGGGGAGAGCCTATTCAGGGTTGGATCTCTGTCGCAGATTGGGCGGCAATGAAGAGGAGATTCGAGGAGGGAACCTACAAGGAGAAGTCCGCGAAGAACAAAAGAGCACGACAGACGGGGTCGCAGTGGTGTGGTGGGTCACGGTCCATCATGGATTTCTTCACTCATATGGTACATATCTTGTCGTATACCCATAATTAATACTTTATAGTAATATATTTCTTTTAACTTAACTGACAAATCATATAATAATTTCGTAACAGGTTGACTCGAAAGAGGACCCGAATATGGTGACCTTGTTCCTCTCCAGCAGAGTATCGATACGCAGATCGCAGGTCTGCGTGACGAGATGCTACAGAGTATGGCGGCGTCACAGTCGCAGCCGCATATGGATGATCCTGCGCTCATCTCATTTTTTGAGAGGCTCAAGGAGACGACTGAGACACTGCAACAGATTTCCTACACTACGCAGGAGACTACGCAGCGGTTGGTCGAGCAGATGCAGCACTTCCGTGAGATGGCTACGGAGCGACCGTCTGGTACGCCGGGGGTATCGTCTACATCCGGCGGTGCACGGGAGGACATGCTTGTCAATCTGTCACCGGAGGAGTATCAGACGATCCTTGCGTTGCGGCGACAGTCATCTAGTGGCGCTCCTCCTCTAGCTCCAGCTCCAGCTCCAGGCGATCAGTAGTTTTGTTTTTGTATTTTTGGACTTTGTACTTTATATTTTTACTTTTTACGTATTTGAAGATATTGGACTTTGTTCATTATATTTGTACCTTATATTATTCGTTGAGGATATTATTTGTTCTTTATTTTTTTGGTATATTCTGGATTGTATTGTGTGTGTCGGTGTTGAGTGTTCCACCGAAGGGGTCGGCGAACCTAGTGATTGGATTATGTATTTTGGATTGGATTGGATTGTGTATTTTGGATTGGATTGGATTCTGTATTTTGGATTGTACATTTGCATTCTAGATTCTGCATTTTTTTTTAATTTAGCGAAGTTTCTATACGTCGCTAAAAATGTCACTAAATTGCTGACATGGCAAACAATCTGATGTCACCACATCATTGCAAAAATGTCGCTAATATGTCGCTAATCGGCGACCACAAGGAAACGTCGCAAATAACGTCGCTATTTAGCGACGTTATGACCGTCGCTAATTTACGTCGCCATAGCGACGTTTTGTGACGTTTTTTCGATTAGTGACACGCTTTTTTTCGGCATTTCCAGGACGTCGCTAAAAACGTCGCTAACATAAATTAGCGACGTTTTGGCCGAGATTAGCGACGTTGATAAACGTCGCTAATCTGACAAATTTTTGTAGTGGATTAGACCCAAAGGAAGACATGGGTCTATAAAACTAGACTAAAAGCAGAGTATAAATAATGTATACAATATGAAAGCATGATAAAATACCTGAGCCAGATATAGCAATAGCTCCATGATCCGCGGACTAGCTTTGTAAGACCAACTACCTTGAGAGATCACCAGGTCCTCAAGAGACAAAGCAAGGTACAGAAAAAACATGTCAAGTAACAGTAAAAAGAATATCTATATAATGAAGGATAACTACCATAACCATCTAATTGCAAAATGCAGTTGAGGAAATCCTAATACCAGGCTAAGCCAAACAGGCAATCACCCATGGCACCGTGCTATAATACCGATAGGCGAATAATTAAACAATACCATGGCTCTGCCACAAAGACCATGTCAATACGCAAGTAAACATGCTCCACACAAGAAAGCATGACCACGAGTCTAGACGGCCGGATATTTCGGTAGAGTCGTCCCCTCCCCATGCTCTAAAACTATACGCTCAAGTTACGAATGAATCATGTATCATTAACAAGTCACGCGAGCTAGTACTACATACTTTCACAAAGTCCCTAGCCACGAATATCTCATGTCAGACTCCGTATCATATCATCATCATTCATTGTATCCATGTCATGTGATCTATCGTGTCAATAAACCCGACCTAATGCACGCAATGCCTAGTGTCGATATACAATGTCAATAAAATGGCATCGGCACCCGAATACGATATAGACGCTAAATACCGACCAATCCTATGTCATGACAATAATGAATGAGCATAATACAACAATAAAAAGGAAAAGACATTAAACCGTAACATTGGCAAGGTACACTTGTCTGCAACTTCCAACTGTGAGTACGACGATGGCTCCAAGGTCCTCGCTACCTCCGTCACATACGCCTATAATAAATATTCTACTATTAATAACACACTAATCACTTACTGTATATGGACTTACCATATATAGACCTTATTAATATATATATATATATATATATATATATATATATATATATATATATATATATATATATATATATATATACCAAAACTAGTCATATTGACTACTTTACGTAATATAACATATGTTGTAATAAATCTACCTATAAGATTAATATATTATTAACATAAAAATATCACTTTTAATTCTGAAAAATATTTATAAATATTCTATAATAATAATTAATATATTTTATTTATAGAAAAATATGTACACAAGCGTTATATTAAATCAACATCAATATGCATAGACTTGTTCCATGATTTGGCTCCCAAAACGATAATTTTTTAATAAATATTAATTCTAAAAATACTATTAGTTATGTAAAAATAGGTTTTTTCTTACGAAAATATGCACAAAAATTACTTTGGGGATGTCTTATGAAGTTCCGAAGAATATGGACACATAGAACTCATGGATTTTGGTCTTTCGAAATATAGTAAAATGTCCGAATTTTTAATAAATAGCAAACAAAACCAAAATTCTACAAAAGTGCATTGGAAATATTAAGAAGTCTAGTTTCTTACCAAAAATATAGGAAAGGTTGAAGTGGTCCGAAAGTGACATAAAACTGGCTCGCAACAGAACTGGTCTACCCTAGACCTTCTCATAGAAGAGACGCTCCGGACAAACCATCTGGAACTGTGTGGGTGGACAATTGGACATAAAAACACAAAAATCTTTGCATTAGTTTTGGTTTTACAAAAAGAGTTTGGAAAGTATACGAAACCCTAGATTCAAAATAGCGTACCTGCTATGACAAATTTAGACTTGATTTCCAAACTTCGGATGACTTCTAAATTTGTAACTCCTCACAAAGTTGCCGTGGCTCCTCTGAGGCTTTCTAGGACATTAGAGGGTCGTGTTAGCTTCACAACGAATATTCATGGAGTGTCACAGGAGGTCGAGAAGGGGTCAAAACTGCTGGTACGCCACAAGGTGCTGTCGGCTGCCAAGGATGGAAGAGAATTTTGGGATTGGAAATTTTTGGGGGAGGTCGCAATTGAAATATTAGGTTAAAATATAAGGTTTGAGGCTTATATATTTTAGGGTTTGTCTAAGGAAAATTTTACGGTATGATTTGGTTGCACTATTTGAGAGAGATGCATATTTGAATCAATAGGTAATTAATGGGTTTCCTAATTTAGAAAGTCAATAGTGGGTTGTTTCAAATCTATTATGGTTGTACAAAATCCTCTAAAAGTTAATGTATATTCACCCTAATTAATTATGGTAACCTATTATAGGCTCAACCAACGGTAATTGAACTAGTTCTAGGCTTATAGGTTTCATGGAATTAAAATTGACTCCAAAAAGCTATTTAATGGGTCTTGTGTGCCATTTGAAAAGACGGATAAATTTAGGCTGTAAAGACGGATACATTTGTATCGGAGGTAGAAATTGTCTCTAGATGTGATAGTTCTAGATCTTATGGACTATGATATCATTCTGCAAATGGATTGGCTCATCGCATGTTCAACCACCATCGATTGTGCATAAAAGAAGGTCACCTTCCGCCTACCTAGAGAGATCGAATTCTGCTACTCATATGGTCAAGCATCGACGGCCTATATGGTGATCTTGACAATTTTTGCTCGGAGGATGTTGCATTCCGACTGTGACGGATACTTGAAATTTATTCGAGACACACGATACGATTATGAAAACGCGGGTCAAACTAACGTTATAGAAGACTTCTCTGATGTGTTTCCAGACAAAATGCCCGATATGTCACCCGATTGAGAAATTAAATTTACCATCGACAACTTTCCTGACACCCAACCAATTTCCAAGGCCCCGTACAGAATGGCTCCTTTAGAACTGAAGGAACTCAAAGTCCAGTTATAGGAATTGCTCGACAAGGGATTTATTTGGCCTAGCGTCTCACCATGGGGAGCTAGACTCATGTTCATCAAAAAGAAGGATGGGTCATAGCACATGTGCATCGACTATCGAGAACTGAACAAATCTACCATCCGAAAGAAATATCCACTACCCCGCATCGATGACATTTTCGATCATTTACAAGTTGCATCAATGTTTTCAAAGATTGATCTTCGATCAAATTACCATCGACTCAAGATCAATCGGGATGACGTGTTAAAGACAGCCTTCCGTACTCAATACGACCAGTATAAATTTTTAGTAATGCCATTCGGCCTGACAAACGCCCTTGCCACCTTTATGGATCTAATGAATCAGGTGTTTTGGTCGTTCCTTGAAAAGTTTGTAGTAGTTTTCATCAATGACATTATTGTCTACTCGAAGGACATGCCACAAAACGTGGAGCATCTATGGACCGTACTCAAGACCCTTTGAGATAACTAGTTGTACATGAAGTTAAGCAAATATGAATTCTGGCTGAGCAGCGTATCATTTCCTGGGAACATTATTTCTGCAGAAGGCATTTTAGTCGACCCAAAGAAAGTCGAAACCGTTATTGATTGGAAACGACCAACGTCATCTAGTGAGTGTTTGCCATTGATTGTAAAAGTACAGAACAATTATCGGAGGACTGAACTTAGACTCACAATACAAACTCGCTCGTACAAAAAAAGCCTAGGGACGAAAACCTAGGTACAGCAGTCTAAGTACGATTGTTTATTTTAGATTCTGGGGGGTGACGATAGAGGCTCGGGAAAGCGACGGCCGCTCTGCCTTACTCCTTGGACGATCGGTACGCAGCCTTGACTCGGGGAAGATCTGCTTGGTCGTTGACGAAGAAATGCCTTCTTGCTCTCTCTCTGATTGCTCTCCTAGCTTCTCTCTCTCTGTGTATATTCTCTCTCTGACTATGGGGAAAGTCTCTCTGTGTATACGTATTCTTCTTTGGTTTTTTTTGTATATCTCTCTATCTTACAAGGGAATGGCACCTTGCTATTTATAATAGTGGGATGTGACCGCTAGGGTTGCCAATGATTAGCTCTTGGAGATGGCGGCGGTCTGGGGATTGATCAATCCAGGCCGTTCATTTCTGATTGTGACGAATCAGAACCATTAAGGGTAGATTACACCAAATCTCCATTAGCAATTAATGCTGATTGGCATAAATCTTTCTTATAATGATTCTCTAATATCTGCGAATAAATCAAATTTATTCTCCTGCCACGTGTCCCAGATCATTGGGATTCGACCCGATCTTGGATTGCCATAAATCTGGGAGATTGATCGGCTGAGGACACGTGTCCTGAGAGCCAATGGTGAGACTGGAACCGCATGCAGATTGGGCCGCATGAGATTTGGGCCGCATAAGACTTGGGACACGTGTCAGGGCTGTCTGGGCAGTGGCCCCCTCCTTCAGACTTCTGGACCATATAATGAGCCGCATGAACCGCATAATGGTTTGTCTGCTTGAGCCGCATGGGCATGATCTTCTTGAGCCGCATAGGGATGATTCCACTCGAGCCGCATGGGACAGCTTCACTCTGAACCGCATGGGAAGTCTTCACTTCGAGCCGCATAAGCACACCCATGTGGCAGGGCCACGTGGTATTTTGTTGCTCTCGGGGGATCATGTCAGAGATTTCTTTCTCTTCCCTAGAGATTCATCATCATGACAGAGTTATAATTACCTGCTTTGGTGTCAGGTCTGTCAACTTTTCAGAGGGGTCAGCCGTCAAAGCAATTAATGCAGCATGGATCAGAGGGGAGCACTGTCACGCCACATGTCTTCTGAGCCACATGGAATACCTCCGGCCGTATAACTCCTTATGCCGCATGACTCCCTGAGCCGCATGCATTTTCTGAGCCGCATGGGTCTTTTTTGGCCGCATGAGTCAATTTCTTTAGTATTTTCCATGCTTCTACAGGGCCCCCTTCAAAGTTTTCAATTTGTAAAATTGAAATACTTTGAACAAGAAGCATGGCTGTATTGGCCGCATATGCAATCCTGACCGCATAAGAGTTCTAGCCGCATGAATTATTCAGTCGCATAGGTGATTCAGCCACAGGAGACTTTCAACCGTATGGCCTCTAGCCACGTCATCATTTGCCACGTATGACAATCTTTAGCACTTAAGTGTTGTCGATCTTTAAAGGGCGCTTTTTGGTACGGGATCCGAGGAGCTTAGCCTTCATTTTCGGCGGCTTATTTTGATAACCGAAGGGTCGGTTTATGTATATGCACGGGAATCGAAATGCTCCATCTCTGTTTATAAATACGGGTAACTTTAGCCGGAGGGACTTCTTTACCTTCTCTTTCGTTCACTCTTTTTCCTGTCTTCTCCTTCCGATCTTCATTGTCGAAGCAATGGCTCCTAAGTCTTCTAAAGCCATTTCCACCGCCGCGAAGGGTAAGAGGGTGACGTCCTCGTCAGCCGTCGAACCTGACGCACCCGAAGTGCCCTCTGACGTTCGTCCTGCTTTTGAGGGTAAGGGTCACTTTTAGATCTTTAGTACTCATGGCTTTGTTGCATATTTATGCACAAGCCCCTTCTCCAATCTTGATGGCAGAGCCGCATATGCTGTGTGAGCCGCATATGCTGTGTGAGCCGCATATGCTGTGTGAGCCGCATGACTGTTTCATGCCCGAGCCGTATAGATAAAGTCCCATGTTTGAATCGCAGAAGACGGATCTAAACTACATACAATCTCCTCTGAACGGATCCGCCTATGTGTTTTAACAGGCTGAACCGCATAGCGCTTTGTGCCGTATGAATTCTTCTGTTTAAAAATGTGTTCACTCGTCCAACCCGCATAAGCTATCGAGCTAGAGTCATATGGAATTCGCATCTGAGTTAGGCCGCATGTGACTGTATTGACTCGAACCTCATATGCTTCCCCAAAACTACATTTCTTGGGACCCAACTGGATTAGAGCCGCATAAGTTGGGACCCCACTGGACTGGAGCCGCATAAGGCCTTATTGACCTGAACCGCATAGGCTCGTGAGAGCTTCTTTATTCAGTAAATTTTTATTTTAGCCTTCCTTTAATCCTGTTTCTTTTTTTGTCCTTTCTTCAGTGAATCTTCCAACCAACCCAGCAGGAGAGCTCCTTGTGGGTCCAGCTCGGTGCGCCGTGGGCGTGCAACTTGATGACTTAATCCGTCGTATAGTGGATCAGCTTTCCACTAATGAGCCTAGGGATAGGGTGGCTGCTATCAACAAACAACCTTTCAGCTTTCTTTGTTCCATGATGAATTCGGGGCAGTTGGATGGGGAATATCTGAAACCGGCCTTTCTTTTCGGGGATGCCTTTTCCATAAAGAACTCCCGATTGCTGGATGTCTCAGAGCACTGGGATTTTTCTGTAGACGGGGTAGAGATTCATATTCCCGAGATGGAGCGACATTATCCTCTCTCGTGGTTTAACATGGTGCCGCTGAACAGGACGATGGTGAGCTCTTTGACTCCTACCCAACAGGGAATGTTTGTAGGCAAAATTCACCACAACGGACGCACGGGTTTAATATGTGCGGGCAAGGACTCCGTGAGTCGGACTGTGATAGGGCTGCTCCCGGGTACTTTTGTGAACACAACCGGCCCTAATGTTTCCTTCACCCTAGCTGATACTTTTCTGAATCAGCTTGCTCGCAAGGGGTCTTATCCCATAGGCAGGTTGTTACTGCTGAATTGGATTAACCCTATTCCCACATAGACTAATCTTACCTCCTGGATTCTGAGGACGTACGGGGACTTCCTTCAGGAAATTGATCTTTACTACGCCGTCAGGGGTACCTGCTACGGATTGCCCATTAACAAGCCCTTGTTTATGGCTCTATTGGAGTTGTATAACCGGCGTACTGGGACTTTCTTTACCCCCGGAGGAGAACTGGGGCTTGCTCTTCACGAAATGAACACTGTATCCAGATTGCCGTGGGGAGGCGAAGCTTTTGAAGTACACACGCCGATAAACGAAGAGCTCGAGGATTTGGATCAGCGGTTTCCTGGCTTCGTCGCCGTGTACCAAGAACTGTTGTGTCATCATAGCGCCTGCCATCAGATGGCTATTAAGAAGATAAATAGTTCAGAAGGAAACGCCCTTCATACCAGGGACTGGATTTTGTATCTTTTTAAGTTGCGTCCTTCTGGTCACGTTTCGTCTCGAGCTCCCCAAACCTCAGAGGAGGTTAAGGATATGATGTCGAAGGTTAAGAAGTCGAAGTCTACTCGTGACCGGTTTGGGAGTAGCACTGACTCCCTCAGTTATTTCTACTATGGTACCCGGGAGATGTCTAATAAAGCGATCTTGGCTGGGTTTTTGATGGTGTGGCTACGCAACTGTGTAGTCTCGGGCGGCACGGGTTCTATAGAAAGGATCAGCCGCCATTTCATTCTTCCTACTGTAAAATTGGTCTTCAAAGTGAGGCTGGCGCTTCTTCCGGCCATGGTGTGTAGCATACACCACGGCCTTCGTGCATTTACATCCAAAGTTATTGCTCGTGATGTGTCGGCGGACTTTAACCGGATAGAACTACCATACCAATACCTCATGGGGTGGTTATTGATGCACTATCGGTCATTGATGAGGCCGGGACCCGATGAAAACGTCTCTGTTGATGATGCCTTCATTTTCCGATATCGTCATCAGCCTTGGGAACATGATACCATGCCGGCCTGCCGGAGGGCATTGGCGAGAATTGACGAGCTCGAATTCTTCGTATCTCTCCCTGAGTTCACCCCTGGAGAAGTGAGGAGGGTACACGTTGACGGCGTTGATCCTCCCTAACTTTTGACTGAGAAGATGCTTCTTTGGTTACGCAACATCCGTCCTGCGCACCTGGTGTATCGTTACCGGAACAGGGTATACTTGGAGCCTTATCTGCCCAGTAGATTTTCCCATCAATTTGGGTATAGTCAATTGTTCCTGGATTGCCCTAGCGCTTGCTTGAGCTTCGAGGGCAGTGTACTTGATGGCATTCGGGCTTGGCATTATTATAATGCGACCCATACCCGAGCCAGTTTCTCACTTCCTGACACCAAGGTGGAGGGTAATATTTTGTATATAGCGGCTCTTTATCATGTTGCAGCGAGCAAACCTTCTGTTGGTTTTGATACGAATACTAGCTTCATTGTTGGCACCAATTTGGCCGAGAAGCCAGAAGGGTCCAAGAAGAGGAAAAAAAGGCGAATAGAGTTCCTATGTCGGACTCAGAGTCCAATAAGGCGGATGAGGGGGACGATGAACAGGACACTGATGACTTGTCCCATTCTTCGGGTGAGGAGGTTGGGACTCAACCTCCAGTCGTGCAGGCTGAAAGGGCCGTGGGTCAATCGTCTAGTCTGTCTGACGAGGTGGTGAAGGATCAACCATCTGCGATACCCGGCCCCTCGCGTAAACGGAGCAGGCGCGTGGCTACCACTGACGACCGAACTTATTCTACGAAGCACGCTGCGATAAGACGTCGCAGGCTGCTTATTGATGATGTGGAGGATGTTCCTGAGGTGACTTGGGCTTCAGCTGTTTCCTTTCTTCTTCTTTTATGTTGTGACCTAATTATTTGTTTCTTCTGCTCTTTATAGGCGTCGGACGAGCTCGCCCCTCAGGACCCGATTACGGAGGCTAATCCAGTCCTGTCTCATTTAGTCAGTGGGGTGTGCACCACTATCATTGCTGCTGGGGTGCTTCCGGTTGTGACCGAGGATTCTTGCCCTGCTGGAACCTCAACCCAGGGGGATGGGAGCTTTACTGCGCCCGTTCCTGAAACATCTGAGCCCCCTCATGATGGCTTTGTGGGTGGGGAAACTATGCCAGTGGTGAACGAGCCGTCGCCCCCACGCTCTTCCCCTGGTAATGCAAATTGAACTATAATTCGTGAATCAGCATACGTGTTCCTGTCATTCTTCAAATTCTTCGTCTAACGGTTGTTTTGGATGTTCAGATCCCAACCCGTTATTGCCAGTGACTGATATTGCTGGATCACACCCTACCGGAGAGGGCCTGACGGAATCTTCGTGTGTCGAGGGTCCTTCGTCTGGGTCGAGCTTGGGGCCTCAGGCAGCGGTACTGCCGGGACAAGGGACGATACCCCCTGTGTCCTCCCTTGCGAATGTGATTTCGGGGGTCAACCTTTCCTCCCTGCCGAGCATCCACGCTATTCGGGCGGCAGAAGAGGAGTTAGACGCCATTCAAGCCTCTTTTCGTACGGAATTTACTTCTTTGGTGGCGGGTGCGGTAACTTCTGAAACTGCCCCTCTTGTACCATCTGCCACTCTTCCTCTGACGCCGTCATCCATAGAAGTCTTGGATGATGCGTTATAGGACGTAGTTGCTAGTTTCCATCGTCATCTGAAGAGGGAAATCGAAACAGCGGTGGAAAGGGGGACTCCCTTCACTCTGGCCCGTCGATGTGCTGGCGGCCAGATTAATACCCTTAAAACACTCCCTGGGGGAGAGGAACTGGCTGCGCTCTTGGAGCCTAAGCTATTAGAGGCTGACCGTCTCGTTGCCCAGTTTCGCTCGTTGCAACAGACTGATTTACCTACGGGCATAAATTAAGAATGCAACTTCCTCACTACCGTGGTGGAGAAGGTGATGGCTGCCGGGAATCACTCAAACCGACTATATTACAGGACCGTCGGAATCTGACTCAGTTGCACGACCAGTGGAGCCGTCGGACTGAAAATTACACGACTCGGGAAGCGGATGCTTCTCGTGGGGTGGCCGATGTTCGGGAACAGATCCTCGAGCTCCAGAGAAAACTGGCTTTCCTGGAGTCAGAGCTTGAGGCCGCTCGTGTTGAGAAAGAGATTGTTATTCAGGAGGCTGGCAAGTATAGTAGGGCTTCTGCTAATCTAGAGCTTGCCCTAAAGAAGGTGGAGGACAACTGGCAGGCTTATACACATTTGAATGACACAGAGCAGCTATCCCAAGAGGTCGAGCGTCGAGCTAAGCAAAGGCTTGATCGGGGGACTGCTTTGGTAAAGGACCGTCTTTTGGAGTTGTGCAATGCCGAGCTATAATCGGCCTCTTTTTTTGTCCCCGTTTTCCCCTTCTTCTTTTTTTTTGAAAGGGACGTGGTCCCGAAATATGTAGTACTTCTTTTCTTCCTTCAAATAAAGAGTATTTTCCATTCTACCCTTCATTTGTATTGCATGTTGTGCCTGTGATATTGTGATGATATTCTCCCCCGCATAGGGGATATATTTGTGGACCTGTTACCCGTGGCGTACCTTGGTTTTAGGTAGAGATAACAAGTTTCGGTCAGGATGCCTGAAGCAGCCATAGCAAAGTGGTCATGGGTGCTCTTGGTATTGAGAAAAGAATTGCCGTAGAGCAGCTGGGCTCCTGGGGCATGATGAGGTGATAGGTTTGTGTTAAGAAATTTAGCTGAGGATATTTGTGGGCCTATTACCCTTGGCATACCCTGGTTTAGGATACGGGTAATAGGATGAAAGAGAACTGACATACTTGCTCAGAGGTAACGAGGACATGGTAAGTAGGAAAGTTTTTTGAATCGTAGAGTCTTCCTACTCAGAGGTAATGAGTACATGGCAGGAGCGAACTCGACGGAGGGTATTGGTGGTCAACAGAGGACATTTGTGGTCAACAGAGGACATTTGTGGTCAACAGAGGACATTTGTGGTCAACAGAGGACATTTGTGGATCCATTACCCTTGGCGTACTCCGGTTGTGGGTACAGGTAATAGGTCGAAAGGGGATCATCATACTTACTCAGAGGTAATGAGGACATGGCAAGTATGAAGGTTTCTTCGACGGAGCCTTCCCATTCAGAGGTAATGAGGACATGACAGGAGTGGGCTCAATGAAGGGGGGTACGTAGAATAACTCAGAGGTAATGAGGACATAGAAATTCTATGTAGGGGTGATTTGTTTTTGGCAGAAATGGGACGACTCAGAGGTGATGAGGACATGGTCGTCTTGGAAATTTGTGGATCCGTTACCTTTGTTGTGCACTGGGAGTGCAGGTATTAGATCATGAGGGAGGATCTCTTGTAGGAAGAAAGTTCAGCGGTATGATTATACATGACTTTCTTTCAAAAGATTGACCGGGATATAAGTTCAGGGGTACCGATGGGCACATAACTCGACAATCCACGAATGTTGGAATCAAAGTGTAAGTTCAGAGGTACCAGCAGGTACATGACTTGGGAATTTGGGATATGAGTTTAGCGGTACAAGAGGGTACGTGACTCGATAAGTTAGAAAATTAGGGGGTTGAGTTCAGTGGTACCAGCGGGCACATAACTCGAAACTCTGGAAAATGTTGTTTAAACATAGTATTTCTTCAGGAACTTGCCGTTGACGGGCAACATGAGCAAGTCTCCGTTCTGCTTGGCGAGGCGGTAAGCACCATTGGAGAACACGGCCTCGATGATAAATGGGCCTTCCTATTTTAGCTGGAACTTGCCGGTGGTCTTGTGAGTCATGACCATTGGCCTCCTGACTGCCAAAACAAGATCGTCCACTTGGAATGTTCTGACTTTGACCTTTTTGTTGAAGGCTCCTGAGATACGTGCTTGGTATAATTCGATCCTTTGCTGAGCTAGGAGGCGTTTTTCATCTAAGGCCTCTAACTCTTGTAGTCGACGTCGGTAGTTATCATCCGTTGTCAATTGATAAGTGAGGGCGACTCGGAGTGAGGGAATCTGAGTCTCTAATGGGAGAACTGCCTCACTCCAGTACACCAGAGAGAATGGTGTATTCCCGGTGGTTGTTCGAACCGTGGTGCGATAAGCCCATAAGCACTCGCCGAGCTTCTCGTTCCAGTCGCGTTTGTTGGAGGAGACAAATTTCTTGAGGAGTTTGATGATTGTTTTGTTGAATGCCTCTGCTAACCCGTTTGCTGTCGGGTTGTATGGTGTCGAAGCGACATTCTGAATGCGGTGTTTGTCGCAGAATCGGTAGAATGCGTGGCTTATAAACTGCGGACCATTATCATGGATGATCCTTCGGGGCAGTCCAAAGCGGTAGATGACGTGGTGCTTCAGGAAGCTGATTACGTTCGAAGTCTTGACTTCGGCGAGTGGGACAGCTTCTGCCCACTTTGAGAAGTAATCAGTGATTGCAAGTATGAAGCGATGTCCTCGGGAGGAAGGTGGGGTGATTGGACCAATGATATCTATTCCCCGTGCTTTGAATGGCCAGGACGCCACTGTCGGATGTAGAAATTTGGATGGTTGGTGAATGAAGTCTGCGTGGACTTGGCAGGCCTTGCATTTTCGGACATAATCTATTGCATCAGCCACCATCGTGGGCCAGTAGTAGCCCATCCGACGAAGGCGGTCTTACAGCTTAGGGCCAGGCTGATGGGCCCCGCAGACACCGTCATGAGCCTCTCGTACGGCTTCTTTGGCTTCTGTGTTCGACAAGCACCGAAGTAGTAATCCGTCGTAGAAGCGGCGATACAGCATTTTGGTCTCTGTATCGTAGAAGAATCTGAGAGAACGCCGTCTGATAGAAGTAGCCTCCTTCGGGTTCTCGGGCAGGATGTCGTAGACCACGAAGTCTATGAATGGTTGTCTCCAGTCTGGCGCTTCGTCGATCGTCTGAGCAGAATAACTCGCCATGGCTTGAACGTTGTTCTTGGGGCAGACCAGCTCATGGCCGATTACATCGACCGAATGATGAGAGTGGTTTGGCACTGCTAGGGAAGCAGCCAGGCCTGCTAGGGCATCAGCTTTGATATTTTGGAGTCTGGGGACGTGTTCGATGAAGAATCCCTCGAATGATGAGATAATGTTGATCGCTATTTGGTGGTAGGGGATCATGTCTTCATGGAGGACTTCGTACGTCCCCCGAATCTGGTTGACGATTAATTGCGAATTGCCGTATGCTTCAAGGTATTCTACCCCCAGTTCTCTTGCGAGTTGGAGGCCAATGACCAAAGCGTTGTACTCGGCCACATTATTAGAGCAGGGTTACGTGAGAGAGTAGGCGCGATTGATCACTAGCCCGGTAGGAGATACCAATACTACTCCGACTCCGACGACGATGTTTCCCTTGGGTCCGGTTCTTGAAGCGCCATCGAAGAACATCCGCCATATGTTATCGTGGGTGGTTGTATTTGAATCGGCGACCTCATCTGGGATTTCTTCGTATATTCTGGATGATTCCGATCCTGGATGGGCCGCCAAAAAGTCTGCCAGGGCTTGACCTTTGACAGCCTTCTGTGGGACGAAGATCATATGATAGGGGGACAGCAATATCGCCCATGTAGCGAGGCAGGAGCTGAGTGCCCCTGGTTTGGTCATGAGGACCCTGAGAGGGTTGATTCGTGAGATCACATGTATGGTTTGCCCCGTGACATAGTGCCGCGTCTTTTGAATGGCGAATACCAGGGCGAGGCATTCTTTCTCCACAGCGATGTATCGGTGTTCGGGCCCGACCATCATTCGGCTGAGATAGTAAATGGCCTGCTCGTGGCCTGCATCGTTGTTTTGTGCTAGCAGGGCACCGAGGGAGTGTTCTATTGCTCGTACATAGAGCAGGAATGGTTTTCCAGGGACCAGGGCCACCAGGACTGGAGGATTTGATAAATATTCTTTGATGTCATCGAAAGCGCGCTGGCATTCCTCATCCCATACGAATGAGACTCCCTTCTTCATGAGGTGGGTGAACGGTCGGCATCGCCCGAAGAGGTTGGAAATGAACCTCCTAATATAAGCTAGCCTCCCTTGGAGGCCTCTAAGTTTACGGAGATTTCTTGGGGGACCCATCTCCATGATTGCCCTCGTTTTCTCGGGGTCTACATGGATACCCCGTGCAGTGATAATGAAGCCCAAGAACTTCCCGCTGGATACGCCCAAGAACGATTTCGTAGGGTTCATCTTCAGATTGTGGGCTCGCATTAAGTTGAACACCGTTCTCAGGTCTTACAGATGATCTTCCTTACGGCGACTCTTGACGGCGATGTCGTCGACATAGCATTCCACTGTCTTGCGTAAATGTTCTCTGAAAATGATACTCATGGCTCACTGATATGTAGCGCCAGCATTTTTTAGACCGAATGGCATGACTATGTAGCAGTATGTGCCAATCGGGGTTCGGAATGAGGTGTGCTTTTCATCGTCGGGAGACATCTTGATTTGATTGTACCCTGAGAATCCATCCATGAATGACATACGTTCAAAGCCGCATGTATTGTCGATCATGATGTTTGTGATAGGAAGGGGAAATTCATCTTTGGGGCATGCCTCGTTCAGGTTGCGGAAGTCGATGCAGATTCGAATCTTCCCATTCTTCTTGAGGACGGGTACTATATTGGCGACCCAATCAGGATGTTGCTCTTCACGAATGAAGCCGCTGGCTATTAGCTTGTTGACTTCGGCTTCGATTGCGTCCATGACGCCTGGGCAAAAGCGTCGTTGTTGCTGCTTGACTGGCTTTGTATCTGGCCGTATATTGAGTTTGTGGAGAGCGATGTCAGGATTTAACCCTGGCATGTCTTCATAGCTCCAGGCGAACACATCAATGTATTCTCTGACAAGTTCTAACAGCGACTCTCGTTCTTCGTCAGTTAGGCTTTTACTGATAAAGATCGATTTTGGAGAAGATTCGCTGCCGAGATCCACTTGTATGACCTCATCTTCAGTAGGAGGTTCTCTCAGTTCGAACCGCTTTTCCTATTGTGCGTCTAATTGCTGGGCCCATGGCTCTAGCTCAAGGATTTTGGGGATGTCTTCGTCTTCCTCGTAAGCGTCGGTGAATGCCATGTTGACTGACATGACTTGTCTGAACACATCTCCGATGCTGGTATCTGAGTCGGAAGTCGGTGATCCGGTTGAATGTGACTGCCAGTCGCATTCTTCATCTGAGCTTTCAGGGATCGTAGTAGGCGTTACATACCCTAAACCGTATCGGGTTTTGTTATAGTAGTTCCGTGGTTTGCCCGCCGGGGCTGGCGTCTTCAAAGGTAATCGTCGTCCAGTGCCGTAGTTCAGTCCTGGCGTTGTCTCTAGATCATACCCCTGTTTCTGCATAAGATATTTGGATTGAGGGCTATAGAGATACAGAGGCAGTCTTCCAGTATCTGACCCGAAGTCGACTTCTTCCATGGCGAGGGGATGCGGGTTGTTCGTCCGACCGAAGATGATTGGGTGGTCCCCTCCCTCGATTATTCGGTAAGCGTCTTCTACTGGAGTAAGTTGGATAGCGGTGTACACATTTGTCACCTGTGTATGTAGGTAAGTGCCTATACCGTGTTCCATAGCATACATTGTACATAGCTTATTGAGCTCGGTGTAGTTTAAAGATAACCCTTTATTGATGAAGTAAGGTATCTTTTCTAGAGGGATTACATCATCTGCGGAGGGAGCGTCAGTGTGGGCAGCCACATACTTGGCTAGCTCTGGTTCCTCTTCGGCTACCCCCTGTGTGAATGAAGATTGAGAGGGTGTCCTAGTCAGCTTGATCTTTAGAGGTTCAACTGACGGAGCGGAGCGTGGGGTTGTCGGTAGACTAGAAACCCCCAGTCTGGCACTTGATGTGGAGCGAGGGGTGGCTGGTTCGCTTGAAGTGTCAGACCTCGCATCGGGGTGACGACCTTTCTTAGGCAGGCGTATCGTCAGAGGTCTATCGGAGGGATTGAGCTTCTCTGTTCAGGATTGACCGACTCTCGGCAATCTGATGGTAAGTGGCCCTGTCGTGGGTCTCGGTACCTGGCCGGACCTTGGCAGCCAGATTCTCAACTGCTTTTCCTGTGCCGAGAGGCTGATCGCGTCCTTACGCAGCGTGGCCGTAAGGGGTGCGGAATTGCCTGGTTTGTGAGCCTGGAGGTGGATTGTCAGAGGTTCTTCTGATACCGTGGTTGCTTCAACATCAGTTTGTTTATTTCCTTCTTCAAGGTGCCTCTTCGACTTTTCGTATAGGCAGGAGTCCGAGTAATAAGATTCGACCCCTTTGAAGGGATCGATGTCAGCAAATTATGTCCTCACGAAGCCGTGCTTGTCGACATATTTGAAGCATTGGTGTAGCGTGGAAGGCACGATCATGTAATCGTGTATCCAAGGGCGCCCCAAAAGGATGTTGTATGAAGTGTCGGCATCTATGACGTAGCAAGTGACTTCTGATTGGAGATCGCCAATCTGACATTTCAGACGGATCTTCCCGATTGGGTAGCTCCTGCCCGAATTGAACCCGCTGATGGCGGTGTTTACAGGGGTCAGGCGATGCATCGGGATGCGAAGATGATGCAGTAGTCCTTTTGGAATGATGCTTATGGAAGACCCAGGGTCAATGTGCATCCGGTCCACCTTTATGTCGCCGATGTAGCCTGTGTAGTATAATGGGCGATCGTGTAGATTAGTCTTGATGAGCATGTCTTGTGGAGTAAAGACGATGTTGGGCATTGCTCCCGTACAGGCACTGTCTTGGAGGTCTGCGGGCTGATTTTCTCCCGTGAGGTTGACCTGAGCCAGGTACGCGTCGGCATTTTGAAGTGCATCGCTCAAAGCTGTGCGGACATCCTTCGAGAGCCTCAGGAGTTCATATAAGGACAATTTGGCCGGTGTATTGGCCAATTGTGCCAAGATATCGAAGTTGTAGGGCCTCTCCAGCCCCTGAGATGTTTCCTTTCGGAGGGATTTGTCGAAGCGAGTCTCCTTCGGCCTAGGCTTGTCGGTCGTCGAAGGCTGAGCCGGTCCCGGAGCATCCGTGGTAGTGGGCGGATGATCATCAGTCGAGTTTTCAGCCACAGGTTGAGATTGTGCTCCGGATCGAGTAACAACGGCCGTGACTTCCTTTTCATTTGCTGAGGTGGTACGGCAGGATCTGACTTTTCCACTTTTCTTTTTAGAAGATGGAGTGGACTGAGTTACCTCGTGGACTAGGTCCGGATGGATCCACATGATTTCCCCTCGTGATGTGGTGAGGGGTACTAGACCAGCAGCTTGAGCAGGCAGGAGATTAGCAATCTCCATCGTTGCCAGAGGGATGGGTATAACCCCGTCCTGGGTCTCTGTTGGAGGGAAGCTGCCGAATTATACGGACACCATGTTGGCCGCCACGGTTACCTCCTGGAAATCGATGGCCAGAGCGTTCGAATCGATGAGGTTTTGGATATATCGTTTCAGTTGGTAGCAGTCGTGCGTAGCATGGTGGACGTAGCGGTGGTAATGGCAGAACTTTGGGTTCTCCAGATCAGTCGGCCGAGGCTCCCGTCTTGGTGGAGGAAGTTGAATCCTATCTCCTTGTATGAGCATGTCCAAGATAGGCTTGACGTGACCGTCTTCAAAAGAGTAAGTGATTTGAGGCCATTGTTTGTCCGCAGGTTGCGACTCAGGCTTCTGGGCTGTATCGGCCACCATAGCCTGCTTGCCTCTGTTGTCCCGGTTGTTGGAGGGGCTACCCCCATTGTCGTTGGTGGTGCTGGGACGCTTGCCCTTGTTCTCTCCCTCTGAGATATGCAATCCCAGTTGGCGAGCCTTCTTTAATCGTTCTTCGACACTTGTAGCACTAATGATAAAAGCCTTCCAGTCCTTGAATTGACTCTCGCCCATCCAGAGACTGATTGTTGGGAGTAGTCTCTTTTGGCAAATTTCAATCAAGGAAGAGTCCGGGTTGCCAGATGGTAACTTCATTACGGTTTGACGAAACTGCTCAATATAATTCCTCGTCAGCTCTTTCTCTCCTTGAATAACGTCCTTGAGGGTAGACATCGTGACGTCCTGCCCTACCTCATAGAACCTCTCCAAGAACAGGCATTTGAAGCCAGCGAAGGAATGGATGCAATTGTCCGGCAGGTTGCGGTACCAATCGAAGGCGACTCCTTCCAATACCCCAATGAATAACCGCGTGAGGATAGCGTCATCATGGGGCAGATGGTCGGTAGTGACCTCAAAGTAATTGATGTACCGACTTGCTGAAGTCTTGCCATCATATGGGTTGATATTGAACGGCTTATATCTTGGTGGAAAGGGAACATCCCTCCATTCAGCAGGATATGGTTGCCGTATCCTGAGGTCTTGAGAGTTTTCTTGGGCATAGAACATTGCTCGGAGCTCCTGAACCTCTCTTCTTACTTCTCGGGCCTCATCTGTCGTGGAAGGGGCCGTTATCTCGGGAGGATTGTTGCCCGGGTTCGGTGCCACTGAATTTGAATCTACGTTGATTGCGGGACCCGTGCTTGTCTGGCCAGGTGTCACCCCCTGCAGATTAGGAAGCGCCGTTTTGATCTCGTCTACAGACTTGACCAAGGCGTACAATATGGCCTCCAAAGTGTCGATGTGCTGGCGATCACCGGAACCGCCTTGATTGCTGTCTGTCATGAACATCGTCTTCACATGAGGAGTGACGAAAGGAGTGGTGGAGGATGTACCCTCCGAGTCATACCCGTGCATCGAGAAATCATCAGGATATGTGGGGATGTTCTCTTCAGGTTCGGACTCGGAAGGAACACTACCCCCAGCTTTGGAGCTTGCTTCGTCTAGGATATCCTTGGGGACGTCGGTATCTGTTGTATCCGTGGAGGATTTGCTTCCTCCAGTCCGTATTCCTGGAATGTTGGATTGTCGTGGATGTTTGGAGGAGTGCTACCCCCAGTTCCGACGACCCCCAATGTTGCAGACGACGAACTTCCTACTGCAGCAGTTTTCGTCTTCAAACGGGTGTGTTGAAATACTCCAGTGGAGGATAACCCTTTAGACGACGGTTTCTTAGCTGCAGTAGCTGACACCTTTGGGCTGGAGATGCTTGTCTTCTTCCCTCTTCCCTTGGCGAGAACTTTCTGCGCGGACTTGCAGGAGACAACAGGAGGTGCCTCGTCTTCTGAGCTCGGGTGATGTAGTCTTTGGAAGACGGATAGCCGGTCTTCTGTCACCGCCGCATTGCTGCAACAGCAGTTGACGATGATCTGGGTGCATTGATGTCCGTGTGAGGGCTCTTTACACTCCGAAGCTCCTTCTCTTTTCTTGCGTTTGTAGAGGATAACCTCACGCAGGTCAGAGGAACCACTTTATCTGTTTGCCGCCGGGGGCTGGACTTGAGTGGTTTTATACAACTTTCCATCAGGGGCCCCCGTGATAATCAGAGGGACGCCCCGATAGTCAGAGGTTGGGGCAGTCGTCTGGACTTGATGAGCCCGCGCTGCCCTAGACTTCCTCCTTTTAGCACTTGTGGGTGCGTAATAGGAGGAGTCTAAGTCGAATACCACAGAGTCTGGATTATCATCCAGAGAATGATCAGAGTCAGGACCGCATGAAAGCCGATCGAAGACTGATCGATAGAAGCGTGGGACGGACGCTATGCGGCTAGCATTGGGTACCGTGCAGGCTGTCTGCATGCGACTGTCTTTTGTTGTAGGATGAGTCTTTATGCGGCTAGGAGTCACGACCGTGCAGGCTGACCGTATGCGGTTGGCATCTGTGGCCGTATGGGTTTTCTGCAAGCGATTGACTTTAATAGCCGCATGAGTCTCATCCGTGCGGTTGGCAACTGTAGCCGCATAAGTTATGCGGCTGACAGATGTGGCCGCATGAGTTTTCTTTATGCGGTCGGCGGTTGTAGCCGCATGGGCTTTCTCCCTGCGGCTAATACTCTTCTGCGGCTCGGATCGCGTAGAGTTCCTCTTTGCCCCTGCAAGTCCAGCATCATAGTATTTTCTTCTGCCGGACTTGGGGACAGCAGAGTTGTCTACGGTCTGAAGTGGGGCCGCAGGGGAGTCTTTCTCGCCATCTTGAGCAATAGAGAGCACCCTATCAAGGGCTTACGGAGGAGCAAATGATTTTGGCCTCCACTCTTTGCGAGCCTTTATGGTATTGGTGCGCTTCTGGACCGGGCCAGTGCTACCTTTAGAGAGCATCTCTTCGAACGCCTGTTGGTCGAAGCGTACGACCATCTTCTGTTGTATAGAGCCAAGTTTGGCTGCGTCCGATTGCGTCACCAACTCCTCAGCCGTAGAGAAGTTAGTCCCCAGCAGAGTCGCCATCGTGTTTGCCATTGATTGTAAAAGTACAGAACAATTATCGGAGGACTGAACTTAGACTCACAATACAAACTCGCTCGTACAAAGAAAGCCTAGGGACGAAAACCTAGGTACAGCAGTCTAAGTACGATTGTTTATTTTAGATTCTGGGGGGTGACGATAGAGGCTCGAGAAAGCGACGGCCGCTCTGCCTTACTCCTTGGACGATCGGTACGCAGCCTTGACTCGGGGAAGATCTGCTTGGTCATTGACGAAGAAATGCCTTCTTGCTTTCTCTCTGATTGCACTCCTGGCTTCTCTCTCTCTGTGTATATTCTCTCTCTGACTATGGGGGAAGTCTCTCTGTGTATACGTATTCTTCTCTGGTTTTTTTTTGTATATCTCTCTATCTTACAAGGGAATGGCACCTTGCTATTTATAATAGTGGGATGTGACCACTAGGGTTGCCAATGATTAGCTCTTGGAGATGGCGGCGGCCTGGGGATTGATCAATCCAGGCCGTTCGTTTATGATTGTGACGAATCAGAACCATTAAGGGTAGATTACACCAAATCCCCATTAGCAATTAATGCTGATTGGCATAAATCTTCCTTATAATGATTCTCTAATATCTGCGAATAAATCAAATTTATTCTCCTGCCACGTGCCCCAGATCATTGGGATTCGACCCGATCTTGGATTGCCATAAATCTGGGAGATTGATCGACTGAGGACACGTGTCCTGAGAGCCAATGGTGAGACTGGAACCGTATGCAGATTAGGCCGCATGAGATTTAGGCCGCATGAATTTTGGGCCGCATAAGACTTGGGACACGTGTCAGGGCTGTCTGGGCAGTGGCCCCCTGCTTCAGACTTCTGGACCATATGATGAGCCGCATGAACCGCATAATGGTTTGCCTGCTTGAGCCGCATGGGCATGATCTTCTTGAGCCGCATAGGGATGATTCCACTCGAGCCGCATGGGACAGCTTCACACTGAACCGCATGGGAAGTCTTCACTTCGAGCCGCATAAGCACACCCATGTGGCAGGGCCACGTGGCATTTTGTTGCTCTCGGGGGATCATGTCAGAGATTTCTTTCTCTTCCCTAGAGATTCATCATCATGACAGAGTCATAATTACCTGCTTTGGTGTCAGGTCTGTCAACTTTTCAGAGGGGTCAGCCGTCAAAGCAATTAATGCTGCATGGATCGGAGGGGAGCACTGTCACACCACATGTCTTCTGAGCCGTATGGAATACCTCCGGCCGCATAGCTCCTTATGCCGCATGACTCCCTGAGTCGCATACGTTTTCTGTGCCGCATAGGTCTTTCTTGGCCGCATGAGTCAATTTCTTTAGTATTTTCCGTGCTTCTACAGTGAGATCTGAAGCTTCCTCGCTTGGCAGGATACTATCGACGGTTCGTAAAGGACTTCACGAAGATCGTATTACCTTTGACTTGCCTTACTCAAAAGGGAGTCGCATTCGAGTGGTCGGACGACTGTAAAGCTTGCTTTCAAGAGCTAAAACAACGGCTTGTTTCAGTCCCGATACTCGTACTTTCGAAAGGGGTTGAAGGACTTCAAATATTTAGCGATGCTTCAAGCCAAGGCTTGAGATCTGTGCACATGCTACGGGATAAGGTAATATTCTTCGTTTTAAGACAGTTGAAGCTGCAGGAGAAGAACTATCCCATGCGTGACTTAGAGTTAGTGACAATTATGTTTGTATTAAAATTATGGTGACACCACCTTTATGGTGTGGCTGCAGGATCTACATAGATCACAAGAGGCGCCTCAAGTATTTTTTCACCTAGAAAGAACTGAACTTATGACAGAGGTGTTGGCTGTAGCTAATTAAAGACTACAACTTAATGATCGACTACATACTGGGCAAAGGGAATATTATGGTGAATGCACTCAGCCGAAGGTATATGGCCTCGCTATCCATTAACGGTAAGCTACTGTACGACTTAGAGAAAATAGGCATCGAACTCTGGGTTCGATTCGTGGGCGTGCAACTAGCTCAGTTACACCTGGAACTGAGTTTGTTAGAAAAGATTAAGACCGCTTAGAAGGACGACTAGTACCTTAAGAAGATGCAGGAGTTGATTTCAACGGGTAATGCAACTCTAACGCCCCACAACCAGAATACTGGAGAGTGGAGACATACATAGCCAGCTACGTATAATAAAATAGAATCCATCTCACCATACGGTCACGGCTGTCTAGATATATGAGGGTTTAACTACAAGCCATCAGTCTCTTAAGGTCATGAACAAGCCTAGTGTCTCAATCTCAAGCAAGTAATAATAGTCATAAGATGTTAGAGCATCAAATATACAATAGTAAGGCGTCCCATACATTACATATTTGGATGATCATGAAGCTAGTCATTACAAAATATGAAAACTAGCAAGAGTTTAGTCATACATGATCAACCCTAGGATTTGTCAATCATGTTACTGTCCGTAGGCAGACAGTAAGTAAATGCAATCGAGCTAAACATGTGCTCGTCGGCTAAACGTCTCAAGAAAATATTTTTACGATAAAATGGAAGAACAAAAGAAACCCACTCGTTGCCCTGGTTACGCCTGGTGGTCACCATCGGGCTAAAAAGTCGGTAGACCCTCTGGAGCTGCTCTGAAATCTGGCCATACAAAACCAGCTGGGTCAAACCCCAGAAAGAGCAAGTGCCACAAAGGAGGGTTCACTTAAGAACTAAAACCAGCAATTAGCATAAGAATATAAATAAATAATAAGAACTGAAAATACGAAAATCATGATGATTACGATGAGATAACCATGGGACTATTCAGATAACCAGGTTACAAACCGTAAACCAAACAAGGACCGAGGTTGTAATCCTTCATCTGAATGGAACTTGGTTTTCCATAATTTATCGGCAAGATAATATAAGAAAATCAGGTCATGTAATAATCTTGTACATGATCAAGACAAGACTAGACTGATTATGCCTCATCCAACAATCACGACCAAGCAATAAGTACGGCTTGATACTTTAACTAACTATGGTTATCACGGGCCTAGTTACTAGCAAGATGCAGTGAGATTATTCCAACAGCCACAAGCCCTGCAGACCATCCAGGCTATCCGGACGCAATTAGGGGTTGAATTCAAGTGGGTACATCGTCCAGAAAATGCATGTACCCTTAAGTAGCTTGGAGGGTGCAACACATGACAGTGTGCTGGAAATGTGCCCTACTCGACGGCAGGCTACAGATCCCAAGTGGGGCGCCCAGATAACAGAATTGCCTGTAGCTGAGAAAATCTCTTCATGGCTATTGGATTATTCTAGTTATTAGCCTTAGTTGTATTCAGTAAGTACCCCTGACCGTGGTACTCAGGGGTCCCTGTCCTAGACATGATACAAGATAAGATGGTTTCATTTGTATAAGCACAATCGTCCACGGTGTCCAGGTCATTCATTCTTGTCATGTCAAGCTAGCCATCGCAACAGTATATCGAGATATATCATATCAGGTTTATCATGTCAAGTTTATCATGTCAAGTTTATTTGTCAGGAGTGCGCCACGATGGGCCACTATCATGTCATATTACTAGTCAAGAGTGCACCACTATGGGTCACTATCGTGTTCATGGTACATACGTAGGATAATATAGTATAAGCATTCCATCAAGAGACCCAAGTTACACTGAGGGCCACAGGACATGGGTATAATAAAATAATTAAATCATAAGGTACAAAGCTATGGAAGAGCCATGCGGCTCGGGCATATGCGGCCAGGAAAGAAGGGAGTGTATGCGGCTTAGAAAAGTTCAGGGTACATGCGGCTGAGAACCACTGGGTCCCATGCGGCCAACGGAAGAGGGCACATGCGGCTCGGGCATATGCGGCCGGGAAGGAATTGGGTCCCATGCGGCTGGAACGACTCGGGTCCTTATGCGACCAGGAAATGGGCCTTATACGGTTAGAGAACAGTTCAGGGTTCATGCGGCCAGGGTTAAGTCTCATGCGGCTGAAGTGAAATAAGTCTCATACGGCCAACAGATCAAATATTCATGCAGCTGGGAGAATAACTAGGTCTTATGCGGGTCGGGGATAAAGTTCCTGCGGCTAGGCCATGCAGCCAATTCATGCAGCAAGGCTTATGTGGCCAGGAAGAAAATTACCGCATAAAAGATCATACGGCTAAGTTCATGCAGCAAGGAACATGCGGCTGAAAACTGTTCTTCTTCTCCATTATTCCGAGAAGAAGAACCATACAAGCCATGGCTTCCAAGCTTCATAGATCTTTCTACCAGAGTCCGAATCCGAACTTCCATAGGTAAAAATAGGACAAAATAGAATTTTCTACAATATGGAACCATCAAAACTTGAAAATAACAAGGTTACATAGATCAAAACCCAAGAAATCCAAAAACACAATAAACTTAGATCTACAAAACATGAGCCATGAAAATTAAAAATGCTAAGTACTAAAGTGTCTTAGAATACTGAGAGAAAGAAAATGAAATAATAAAACTTGTGTTCCTCCATGAAGCAAGTTGCACTTGCCTAAGCTCTCCTGGTAGGTGGAGAGAATTAACGGAGGAAGAAGAAGAAGAGTAAATAAGGAGAGAGAAAGAAGTGGGGTTAATAAATGGTGATGGTGGTGGTAGGTAGGGGTTCATGTAAACCCAACCCAACCCAACAAAACAAAACCAAACCAAGCCAAGCCACACCAGGATGAGCCCAAAATAAGCTAAACTATGATCAAGACAAGCATGACAAGTCTAACTACAGGTCGGAATTTCATACACGTATACAAAATACGTAATACGAACCACGGGCATTACAACTCTACCCACCTTAAAAAAATTTTGTCCTCGAAATTTAATTAAGAGGCTAGAGGGGCAAGAACAAGCTATACTAAGCAATCAATCGATCAATCAATCATGCAAGCAAGGATTTTGAAGGCATGAGAAAGAGGGAAGACATCCTGCTAGGAACCTCTCTGCCGGTTCTGAATCTGAGCTTGGACCTGGGCATACTGCTGGGGTCTCTACTGCTGGAAGACATGTGCCTGAGGCAGCAATGGCCTCGGAGACTGGTACTGCTGTTGTACTGGTGCTGGTGCCCTGACCGATGGACTGGTTAGGTTCGCTAACGATGAGCTGGCCCTATTCCGGCAGGATCCTATCTTGTGATCCGGTGCGCCACAAGCCAAACACAATCCCTGTGCTCTGCGATACTCTGAAACAACGTGTCGTGGCTTTTCACAATGAGTGCAGCCCATTGCGGAAGACTGCTTCTGTTTTTGTTGTTGAGGGGAAGTCGGAGTCTAATGCTAAACCGACGTAACCGAATCCGCCCTTTGGGGAACTCCAATAGTCAAAGCCCTACCTGCTGGGGCTAGTGCTAAAGACTGGGTCATCTGGCCATGAGATCGCTTCCGACCTCCGGTCCTGTCCACAATCCTCTAGGAGGTATACTCGTGCCTCCTGGCTGCTCTCAATACTGTATCAAAAGTCTGATGCTCAAACTGCTCCACTGCCAAAAGAATCTCTAGGTGGAGTCCCTGCTAAAACTGCTGGGCTCTATCGAACTCGGTCGCCACCAAGGTAGGAGCAAACCGACTAAGCCTGGAAAATTCGGCCGCATACCCATCGACCGTCCTGTCCATCTGCTTCAGATTGGTGAACCTCGTTTGTAGATCGTACCGAGCTGCAGCATCGAAATACTTGGTCTGGAATCTCTCTCTGAATACTGCCCAGGCAATGGGTGCCACTAATCTAACGGCCTGCACCGTCCACCAGCTGCGGGTAAGATCTAATAACTGCAGGCGCACCACGATCACCTTCTCGTCTTCTGGAGTCCTGGCTACTTCTAGAATTACCTATGTGTCCTGAAGCCACGCGTCAGCAGCAATAGCATCTTCGCTGCCCTCGAAGAATGGAGGGTTCAGGCGCTTGAAGCTGCTGGTCGCACTGTTCCCTAGATGACCTCCTTTGGTCAGAGCATCTGTCACCGCCTGGTGAAATACATCACTTCGGCGATCCTGGAAAGCTAACAAGGTCCTGATGAGACCTACCAAGGTGCCATCATCTGGCTCTGCAGGCTGAACTGGCTGGACTGGTGGCTCTAGACCCCCAGTAGGCATGACTCTTGAGGCTACTCCTGAATGCCGGGCTTGATCTCCAGGTTGCTGCTGGTCCACGGGAGGTACTCCGTCTTGCCGATCGGTAGGACCAGGAACAATGCCACTGAAGAAGACGATATAGGGAACAATAAGGAAGGACCAGGACAGATCAAAGATACAAGCATGTGATTAGGACAAGAATTTCAGGGATTTAGAGGATACGAACAGAGATCAAGGGCGAGTGCTGATTGAGACATCTATTCGGTAAACCCTCACATATCTTGATTTCACAAGACCTGTATGGGCCACCACTTAAACCATGTAATGCCCCACAACCAGAATACTGGAGAGCGGGGGCATACATAGCCAGCAACATATAATCAAATGGAATCCATCTCACCATACGGTCACGGCTGTCTAGATATATGAGGGTTTAACTACAAGCCATCAGTCTCTTAAGGTCATGAACAAGCCTAGTGTCTCAATCTCAAGCAAGTAATAATAGTCACGAGATGTTAGAGCATCAAATATACAATAGTAAGGCGTCCCATACATTACATATTTGGATGATCATGAAGCTAGTCATTACAAAATAAGAAAACTAGCAAGAGTTTAGTCATACATGATCAACCCTAGGATTTGTCAATCATGTTACAGCCCGTAGGCAGACAGTAAATAAATACAATCGAGCTAAACATGTGCTCGTCGGCTAAACGTCTCAAGAGAATATTTTTACAATAAAGTAGGATAACAAAAGAAACCCACTCGTTGCCCTGGTTACGCCTGGTGGTCACCATCGGGCTGGAAAGTCGGTAGATCCTTTGGAGATGCTCCGAAATCTAGCCATACAAAACCAGCTGGGTCAAACCCCAGAAAGAGCAAGTACCACAAAGGAGGCTTCACTTAAGATCACTGTGCACACGTGTTTCGTGTCTCTGATACGGGGCTGTAGATTGGACACGACACGATTTCGACACGTTACAGGATAATGACACTCATGCACAGGCTCGACACCTCTCGAGCTCTGTGTCGTGTCCAATCGGACACGACATAGCTGCACGATGAGTGTTCTTTTCCAATTTTCTGAAAATTTAAATGTTATATTGGACACAATGTGTCCCAATTCCTGGACACGAGGGACTCACCCTGGACACGAGGGACATGTCCCAATGTTGTACACCTATTTCAATTTTTGATTTCGAAGTTTTTATGGAATTTGGACAAAGGGGTTGGACTGTTTGAATGAACTGAAACAGTCCACTGTTTTCAAAATTTCTGAGTTAACTTATAAGATTTTTTCTGTTTTGTAATGTTTAAATACCATGATTAGGTCACCCACACTTGTATTAGATTACTGGAAGTTTGATTTTTGATTTGTGTTAAGTTTGGATTCGAATTTATGTTTTAAAGTACACTGTTAACTGAAGATCAAATTCCTAAAACCTGAAATCAAAACCTGAGGTTAGTTAGGTTGTGTTGGTTGATAATTGCATGAGTTTAGGTTAAGTTTTGAGGTAATTAATTTATGTATCAGTCAGTATTTGAACTGACAGTAGACAGGAAACTGGGTTTTCTAAGAATTCCAAATGCAGTGCATGTTCATAGCATATTGTATTTGTGTTATGTTGTGTTGACTGGAATTTAGATTAAATGTTAGGATTTGTGTTGTCCAATGTAATCATTCCAGTATTGAACTAACAGTTAATGAGTTCCTGAGATGATTCAGGATTCACAAACTGATTTTGGGTTGGCTTGAGCCTTGGCATGGCATGGGATAGCCCAGGTCAGCAGTAACAATAGAGAGGCATATGAATTGGATATTGGAAAATGGGGTTGGACTGATTTTGTCAACTGATATGTGTAGGAAACCTGAGATTAGACTGGGTTTATGACTGAGATTCATGTGTGTTGTTTTGAGTTGATTCATAGATTTAAAAGTTTACTGATACGAAGTAATGAAATCTGGAAGGAATATTACTGAATTTCACTGAAATGAAATCCAGAGTTTATGAATGAAACCTGAAAAAAAAAACTGAACTTGAGTATTCAAATGAAATACCTGAGACTTTGATTAGATATTGAACCTATAAACTAAGATTGATTGTTGATTCACTATTAGAATTAAACCTGAAATGAATTTTGCACTGCTAATGTCAGAAACCTGAGAAATAAATCCAGGTAAACTGAAAGGTACCTGAGTTTGTTTACTGATTAATTCCCTGAGGTTTCAGACATGGATTATTGTACTATTTCAGTCCTTTAGTTAGTTAGATACCTGTCCACTTCATCATTGTTAGTCTTTCCAAATGCTCATATATATGACCAATTACTTGAACATCAAAATCAGCCTACATCTCATTAGAGTTCAGTCCCTGTATCACATTATAGTCCACACATTCATATACCACATTCCATAATATACACTAACCTATTTCACATCTCACACATTTCAGTCTCTTCTTTCCCTCTTTTAAATATGTATATGTATGTACCTATATATATACATGAATGTAATGCTATGTATCTACATATGTAATGTAGGTATCCCATGTATGTTAAACTAATGCTAGATATGCAGAAATATGTACTTAAGGTTGCATTCACATATGTTATGAATATTGTAATAAAGATATGCATATAGGCAATGTAATGCACTATACAATGTATGCTCAATGATAAGGTAGTACCCAATGTATGCCTCTATATGCACGAATGTATATATTTATATATTTAATCTATTTGGTATATAGCCTAGTGTTAGAGTGACCTATGGGTGATTGTTTAGACTTGAGTTGACTGACTTAGACCTAGTTTGACTAGAGTATTGACTTGGGTTGACCCAGAGTTGACCTGTCTTGACTTGGACCTAGTTTGACCTAGACAGTTGACCAGGTTTGACTTAGAGTTGACTTTGACCTAGATTGACCCAGAAATCATGTAGATTGCATCGTAGATTTCATTTACCTTGTTTTAAACACATTATAACCATACTGCTCTATTTAGGACATTGTGACTCCGGTGCAGACATCTGATATTATATTACTGTTTTCAGAGTAACAGGCGAGTACATTCTCTGATAGTTCTCGCATTTATTTGTCAATTACTGTACTTCAGTTCTAGTTAGCTGTATGTGATTCTCTGTTACAAACACATATTTTTATTTCTGAATCCTTGTATGCAACACACATACTTACTCGTCTTACCTCTATCATTCGAATCACCATACGAATCACCATACGAATCACTATTCGAATCACCCTATTCGTATCTTCATATGCTGGTTGGACTTGTATTCGTCTTATGTGTTGGATTATGGATTCATTTGTATTAGACTGGGCAGGGAAATACTGATTAGACATGTAGACATATTCCCCTATTCGAATCACCCCTCTGTGAATGATATTCGAACGATAGCCATCCCACACTTCGCGAGTGTGTGGTGTGCCGTATTACCTACAGTCGTTTACATGTCGATCTCGGTATTTTAAAACACACTTGGAGAATTTATTCGAATCATTGTTTGATTATTATTCGAATCACTATTCGTATCACCTTATTCGAATCACTATTCGCATCACCTTATTCGAATCACCTTATTAGAACAATGATTAGAATCACATTCGACTCATCTTGTATTAGACTCACACTGAGATTACACTTGACTCATATTATATCATCTGGACTTATATCATGTTACTCTAGTTCATCTAGATTATATTTTACAGTCTTCATTGCTATGTTTCTCTTCTTGTTTAGTTACTTACTTTCTTTGTACTTTATCTGTCTCTCTATACCATCACCTGAAAATTAAATTGCCATATTCATCAATACAACTGTCTATAACTGCTTTATAGTTCTTTGTCATTTACTTGGGATTTCTTGATGAATTGTACTCGTTCATGTCCTGACTGGACCTGTTGAAAATATTACAGATGATTGCCCTGAGGACATTTGCCCCACTTGCCTTGGAGCATGAGATGGCTTAGCTACCTATGGCCCCGACACTCAGGAGTGATCGGGAGACTAGCTAGTAGACTTGATTTAGTTTTTATGTTTTAGAACTTGAATTGTAATAACTTGAGATTCGAGTTTGTATTTGAGTTTGTTTGAGATATTATTATTCAGTAGTTTATAAATGTTGTTATTTAGTTTTTAGTTATAAACTTCTGTGTTATCTTATCGTGCTTAGACTGTGATTGAGATTTCATTATATCTATACTTGTCCTCCGTTCGAAGTTGAGATATTGACAAGTACATTATATAATTGCGTGAGTTGTTGATTAGATAGTAACCTAGGACAGCGTTCTACCACCAACACTGCGGCGTAGGCTGGACGTACCCACTTTTCGTGCCCTTACTCTAGGGTGCGGGTCGTGACAGGCTTCACTTAAGAACTAAAACCAGCAATTAGCATAAGAATATAAATAAATAATAAGAACTGAAAATACGGAAATCATGATGATATACGATGAGATAACCATGGGACTATTCAGATAACCAAGTTACAACCCGTAAACCAAATAAGGACCGGGGTTGTAATCTTTCATCTGAACGAAACTTGGTTTTCCACCATTTATCGGCAAGATAATATAAGAAAATCAGGTCATATAACAATCTTGTACAGGATCAAGACATGACTAGACTGATTATTTCTTATCCAACAATCACGGCCAAGCAATAAGTACGGCTTGATACTTTAATTAACTAGGGTTATTACATGCCTAGTTACTAGCAAGATGCAGTGAGATTATTCCAACTGCCACAAGTCCTGCAGACCATCCAGGCTATCCGGGCGCAATTAGGGGTTGAATTCAAGTGGGTACATCGTCAAGAAAATACATGTACCCTTAAGTAGCTTGGAGGGTGCAACACATGACAGTGTACTGGAAATGTGCCCTACTTGACGGCAGGCTACAGATCCCAAGTGGGGCATCCAGATAACGGGATTGCCTGTAGCTGGGAAAATCTCTTCATGACTACTGGATTATTCTAGTTATTAGCCTTAGTTGTATTCAGTAGGTACCCCTGACCGTGGTACTCAGGGGTCCCTGTCCTAGACATGATACAAGACAAGACGGATTTATTTGTACAAGCACAATCGTCTACGGTGTCCAGGTCATTCATTCTTGTCATGTCAAGCTAGCCGTCGTAACAGCATATCGAGATATATCATGTCAGGTTTATCATGTCAAGTTTATCATGTCAAGTTTACTTGTCAGGAGTTATAAAACTCCTAAAATTCTACTATTTTTTTATTATTAAATTTGGTACTGATTTAAAATTTTGTATTGTACGTCACGTAGTCGTATTGTACGTCGTGTGCGAAATTTTATTTTTTTCGTAATTGCTCGACGAGTGCGAATATGTGCAAGCGTACATATTTTTGAAAAAAATATTTTTTCTATTTTTCTTTCGAAGTAATATAGATAATAATTATTTCTAGCTATCATTTTCAAGTTTATGATTTTAATTATGAAAAGCCTTTCATTTATACAGCTATAATAATAAGTAATTTTTCCTATAAAATGGTATATTAGAAAAGTATATTTATGTAAATATTATTTGTACATACATATATATTTAGTAATTATTTATTAGTTTATTTTAAATAATAATATAATTTTCAAAATTATTATTATTAGTATTTTTGGAAAATATATTTTAAAATTATTATGGCGATTTAAACCTTAATTTGAAATTTTGGATTTATTTAAATAGTTAAATATTTGAAATTTGATTTATCCCATTGATTTTAAACTAAAAATTTAATTAGATTTAAATTGGATTCGTATTTGGATTGGATTTGATTTATTTTAAATTATTGAAAAAGGAGATTTAAATCTTTTCCTAATCCTATCCAATTGGGAATTTCCATATCCTATAAATAGGCAGGTACTCATCCATTATTTTTTCCAACAAGCCAATTACTCCACATATATTTCTACAACCAAACGTGCGTGCATCGTGTCCGTGTTCCACCATCCATAATCTTATTCCATTTTTACAATTACATCAATTCCTCGTGTCGGACACATCCCCGACACGACTTCGACTCCACCCGTGTCATGTAGGACACAAACCCTAGCCCTAATCCTAACCCTAACCCTAATTTGGCATGCCGCCACAGCCACGTCTCTGCCACTGCAGCACCGACGATCGCCTGGACAACCACCATCACCTCCTCTGATCAAGAAACCAACTTCATCATCGGCAATCGACTTCTCGTCGATGCCCCGACCAACGTCTCTCTCCGTCCTCCACCGCTTCTACCAAAATTCCTCGCTGGAACCCTAGTCAACCACCGCCACCGCGGCCACTGCCGCGGCAGCCCCGCCACAATGACCAACACCGCCGTCACAACCAACATAGAGGAAATCCAAAACCAAAAGAAAACCCTGACCTTCGTCGGAACCCGTGCGGCCGCCTCGTCAAGCCGAGCGTCCCCGACCGCGCTTGTCGCCAGATCCGACCCCGTATAACGTCCGGTCGAGAGTGGTTCAGACCACCGCCATACTCCTCAAAGCCGCTGGCGCCACTCTGCCGCCGTAAAAATCCCCGACCAGCCCTACCAGATCCGCTCTCCTCCAGCTCCTTTCCCAGCCGTACGACCGGAGGCGAGCTTCCTCCGTCGAGCTCGAAAGCTCCGGCAACCGCCGAGCACCGGCGAGCCCGTCGTGCCAAAGATACCCGCGCCCAGCGTCGCGTGCGACCGCCCCCTATAGCGTCGCCGCCTTCCGCCAGAGCCCGGCGCAGCCCCCCACTGAACCCCCGCATCCGCTGAACTCCGACCGCCGCCGCCCGAACTTCCCTCTCTCCGCCGACCTTTTTCCCGAGCCTCCACTTCCCGTCAGATCCACCGCCGCCCGATCAAAACCACCGCACCGCCGAGTGGCTGCCACCATCAGCTTTCCTCCGGCGACCATCTTCCGCGTCCGCCTTCCGGCTTGCCTCCCGCCGACGAGCCCAGCCCCGATCGTCCTAGTCTCTCCTTCCTCTCGCTCTCTCTCATTCACCCGATCCTCTCTCTCCTTTCCCAATTCTCTAATCCCTCTCACTAATTACATTTTTTTAAGAGAAGTGTTCTCCTCGAGAACCAGCTATGTTCTTTTTTTATTTTTTTATTTTTTATTTATTTATTTATTTATTTTTCTTTTGTTTTTGTTAATCATTATTATTATTTTTATTAATATTATTATTATTTACTTATTTTTGTTTTGCTGATTACTTATTATTGATATTAGTTTATCATCATTATTATTATTAATACTATCATTATTATTTAAACATATTATTAGTATATTTTTGTATCTTTACCGTTATTATTATTATTTTCTTCTCTTGTACAACAGTAGTATATTACGGTTATTAACAAAATTTATTATTATTATTATTGTATATATTTGTATAAATAGCTGTATTTGTTAATTAGTACTTATAACCAAGAATATAAGTTAAATACAAATTTTAATTACTGTTATTAATATTATCTATAAGGATAGTTTGCTATTAATTATCATTATTATTTTTATTGGTACTACTAGTACCTATATTATTATTTTGTTCTCATTATATTGAAATATTTCTAAATAAATTTTCATATTATTTTATAGTACCATATTTATTTATTTTTACCTAAATTGATTTCCAACATAATTCCTAAAATATAGTTTTCAAGGATTATAAATAGTTTGCTAAAAATCATAGATATTTTATCTATCTAACTTCCTTGGATATTCCTCCTGTCCGTGACTAAACTACTTTTTCTATTCCTTCGCCAATTCGAAACTACCTTATGTCCACCCTAACTAATTTGCATGTCCTGGGCCCAATAGAACCGTCCGTGTCATCATCCGAGATCACCTTGCATAAGTGGTTGCACCGAGGTCGCCGTTTATGCCGGCTTGATCATTGCAACACACCAGGCGTACTATCAGGCGAGACACCTTGCCATTTGCTGTTTATTTATTTTAGCTCATATTTTATGCATTATTTATTTTTTTTATGCAAAATAAACTGTGATACATGGCATAACCTGTTAGAACTTATTGTTCAGTTATATTTCCTGCTATGTATTATTTTTCTTGCACATTAACATAGATTTAAGGGACCACCTTGTGTGTTGCATTCATTGGCCTTGACACGTTGTAACACGAAGTTATGTGTCGCATGTAGAACACGGACATGCGTGACTGGCTGGCCACCGGCGCGTATAAGCCGTGCGATAGGAATAACCGCTAATAGAGATTGCATGCTAGTTTCACTTAGCGGTTATAGAGGTTTACTGTTGTGGATACAACATATTAGGCATTGGGCGGGGATGACAATTCTTTAGCGTATGGGCTTCGATGCACTTTTCCTTTTGTAACCCGTGAGCTCCGCCGGAGACGCGGGTCAGATTACCCATGATTACTGACGGCCACTGGCGATTCTGCGGAACGTCATGCTCTTACTGATGGGGCCTCTGGTGCCCAAGGGGGGACTACACAGATCCTATTTAGCCAGGGCCCATACGTAGGAAGGATTGGTCTTAACTATATTTCACTTAGAACGGTTAGGTACCTTTATCCGTTAGGTACGAGTACTTTTGGTTTGGGTACTTGTATCTGACCGTGGCTTGAAACAATAACTTGTCGCGGATTAGTTCGTCACATCTTGTCCTTGTTTGGTTGTTGGTGTGACTTACTACTTCGATGAGAAGGTATTGAACCTTGTTGGGGTCCGGATACCATATTAGATTCATAGCAAGGGAAGATACGTCACCGTAAATTAGTTTACCATCTCCTGTCCTTGTTTGGTTGGGGGGATGGTAATCTCGTTCAATAGGTGTGTATTGGACCATGTTATAAATTCAATTAACTTATTTATTTGAGCAATATTTATTCAGTTTATATGGCATGATATTATGTGTCTTGTTACGTCCCTCTGAGGACCTGGTTATCTCGCTAGGTGTGTGCTCTTGTCTTTCGCAGGTGGCTCTAGCCATGATCATCGCTATTTCCTTGGGGATGATTGCATTTGGATCGTCTTTGCTTCGCTCGCCAAACTCATTTCATTTCCATGTATTTCTTTCCTTACTTGTTGGTAGTGGATTTCTCTCCGTCCAACGATTGTATCATAAATATTCAAGTTGATTTTTATATTATTATTCTTTTCATTAGGGATGAGATTTAGTTTATCTTGGATTACTATATTTTATAGCTTATGTATCCATACGAGGCCTATGCACTTCGTATGAATACAGCTGGCATGTCTACGTTCCTAGTCCTACGTATTATGGGACTGGGGCGTTACATATTTTTGTGGTGCCCCATGCAGGTCAAGATAAATTGTTTGGTTACTTTACCGTACCAAGCAAGCCTGCGAATAGGATTAGAAGTCTAGGATCTCATCCACATACGTGACCCTTTCCTCGATTCCATGTTCGGCCGACTCATCGACTGCATCTTGCTTGATTCCTTCTATCATTATTCTTATCTTCCCTTCGTGCTTGCTAGAGATTGACCCCTACTAGTTAGACATTGTTCCAAAACACCATTAGTTAAATTTTAAGTTGGGTAGAATGCCTTGTGACCTAGCAATCCCTTTGTACTTGTGATCTATATTCACAAATTTACTTAGATTCTAGAATTTAGAGGGCCCTAACCCATCTAGTCAACCAAGGACTTGGACAAGCAGACTGTAGGATGACTGTATGGAGACCAACACAGGATATGACTTAGAACAGGATATGACTTAGAATCGTTTGAACCAATTTCTACTTCTTTCAATCTTAATCTCACGTGCCTATATTTGTACTATCTAGAATAATGATGCTAATGTAGCCTAGTTTTTACAAGCTTATTCTTTTATCGAGCTTGTTCAAGGCATATGTTATTTGGGTCGCTCCCACTAACATATTGTCTAATCAGAACCGGTGCATGATGGTCTGATCAACCGGGTGCACTTTGGTTCGCTTTTATCTCTCGTTCTACGCGGATGGGGACATAGCTAAACTTGTCCTTCAGAGTCCCATCCACGACTGCCTTAAAAATTATTTTTGAAATTTTTCGGTCGCCTTTGAACCACGTACTCGTATTCGATAAATTCACCTTTGGAACCCTTTATCGCTTTCGTCTTCCTCCAATTTTAAAAGGACGAAATCCCTTGCGCCGAGTATCCCTTTTAGTTGCCCGATCACTTATGACCACTGTAATTAGCTGTTACCAATCCGTGGCTATATCCTCATCCTAAAACTATTCGTCTTTTTCCTTGATCCTAAACCTACCATCGTGACCTACTAAATGCTTGTTTATGTTAAAGCGTTATTTCTTTGCCTCGCCCGAAGACTTGTCATACCCCTTGTACCTTCTCACCTCCCTACTTATCCTTAATTTCGAGGACGAAATTCTTTTAAGTTAGGTAGGATGTAAAACCCCTAAAATTCTACTATTTTTTATTATTAAATTTGGTACTGATTTAAAATTTTATATTGTACGTCACGTAGTCGTATTGTACGTCGTGTGCGAAATTTCGTTTTTTTTTCGTAATTGCTCGACGAGTGCGAATATGTGCAAGCGTACATATTTTTGAAAAAAAAATATTTTTTTCTATTTTTCTTTCGAAGTAATATAGATAATAATTATTTCTAGCTATCATTTTCAAGTTTATGATTTTAATTATGAAAAGTCTTTCATTTATACAGCTATAATAATAAGTAATTTTTCCTATAAAATGGTATATTAGAAAAGTATATTTATGTAAATATTATTTGTACATACATATATATTTAGTAATTATTTATTAGTTTATTTTAAATAATAATATAATTTTTGAAATTATTATTATTAGTATTTTTGGAAAATATATTTTAAAATTATTATGGCGATTTAAACCTTGATTTGAAATTTTGGATTTATTTAAATAGTTAAATATTTGAAATTTGATTTATCCCATTGATTTTAAACTAAAAATTTAATTAGATTTAAATTAGATTCGTATTTGGATTGGATTTGATTTATCTTAAATTATTGAAAAAGGAGATTTAAATTTTTTTCTATTCCTATCCAATTGGGAATTACCACATCCTATAAATAGGCAAGTACTCATCCATTATTTTTTTTCCACAAGACAATTACTCCACATATATTTCCACAACCAAACGTGCGTGCATCATGTCCGTGTTCCACCATCCATAATCTTATTTCATTTTTACAACTACATCAATTCCTCGTGTCGGACACATCTCCGACACGACTTCGACTCCACCCGTGTCATGTAGGACACAAACCCTAGCCCTAATCCTAACCCTAATCCTAATTTAGCATGCCGCCACAGCCACGTCTCTGCCACCGCAGCACCGACGATCGCCTGGACAACCACCATCACCTCCTCCAAAATTCTCAACTTTGATCAGGAAACCAAGTTCATCATCGGCAATCGACTGCTCGTCGATGCCCCGACCAACCCCTCTCTCCGTCCTCTACCGCTTCTACCAAAATTCCTCGCTGGAACCCTAGTCAACCACCGCCATCGCGGCCACTGTCGCGGCAGCCCTGCCACAACGACCAACACCGCCGTCACAACCAACATAGAGGAAATGCAAAACCAAAAGAAAACCCTAACCTTCGTCGGAACCCATACGGCCGCCTCGTCAAGCCGAGCGTCCCCGATCGTGCTTGTCGTCAGATCCGACCCCGAATAACGTCCGGTCGAGAGTGGTTCAAACCACCGCCATGCTCCTCAAAGCCGCTGGCGCCACTCCGCCGCCGTAAAAATCTCCGACCAGCCCCACCAGATCCGCTCTCCTCCAGCTCCTTTCCCAGCCGCACGATCGGAGGCGAGCTCCCTCCGTCGAGCTCGAAAGCTCCGGCAACCGTCGAGCACCGGCGAGCCCGCCGCGCCAAAGAAACCCGCGTCCAGCGTCGCGCGCGACCTCCCCCTTCAGCGCCGCCGCCTTCCGCCAGAGCCCGGCGCAGCCCCCCCACTGAACCCCCGCATCCGCCGAACTCCGACCGCTGCCGCCCGAACTTTCCTCTCTCCGTCGACCTTTTTCCCGAGCCTCCACTTCCCGTCAGATCCACCGCCGCCCGATCAAAACCACCGCGCCCCCGAGTGGCTGCCACCATCAGCTCCCCTCCGGCGACCATCTTCCGCGTCCGCCCTCCGACTTGCCTCCCGTCGACGAGCCCAGCCCCGATCGTCCCAGTCTCTCCTTCCTCTCGCTCTCTCTCGTTCACCCGATCCTCTCTCTCCTTTCCCAATTCTCTAATCCCTCTCACTAATTGCATTTTTTTAAGAGAAGTGTTCTCCTCGAGAACTAGCTCTGTTCTTTTTTATTTATTTATTTATTTTTCATTTATTTATTTACTTATTTTATTTTCTTTTGTTTTTGTTAATCATTATTATTATTATTATTAGTATTATTAGTATTATTATTATTTACTTATTTTGGTTTTGTTGATTACTTATTATTGTTATTAGTTTATCATCATTATTATTATTATTATTACTATCATTATTATTTAAACATGTTATTAGTATATTTTTGTATCATTACCGTTATTATTATTATTTTCTTCTCTTGTACAACAGTAGTATATTACGGTTATTAACAAAATTTATTATTATTATTGTATATATTTGTATAAATAGCTGTATTTGTTAATTAGTACTTATAACCAAGAATATAAGTTAAATACAAATTTTAATTACTGTTATTAATATTATCTATAAGGATAGTTTGCTATTAATTATCATTATTATTTTCATTGGTACTACTAGTACCTATATTATTATTTTGTTCTCATTATATTGAAATATTTCTAAATAAATTTTCATATTATTTTATAATACCATATTTATTTATTTTTACCTAAATTGATTTCCAATATAATTCCTAAAATATAGTTTTCAAGGATTATAAATAGTTTGCTAAAAATCATAGATATTATATCTATCTAACTTCCTTGGATATTCCTCCTGTCCGTGACTAAACCACTTTTCCTATTCCTTTACCAATTCGAAACTACCTTATGTCCACCCTAACTAATTCGTATGTCCTGGGCCCAATGGAACCGTCCGTGTCATCATCCGAGATCACCTTGCATAAGTGGTTGCACCGAGGTCGCAGTTTATGCCGGCTTGATCATTGCAGCACACCAGGCGTACTATCAGGCAAGACACCTTGCCATTTGCTGTTTATTTATTTTAGCTCATATTTCATGCATTATTTATTTTCTTTATGCAAAATAAACTGTGATACATGGCATAACCTGTTAGAACTTATTGTTCAGTTATATTTCCTGCTATGTATTATTTTTTGTAATGCCTATTGTTCGTATTACGTATTTTGGTATACGTATACGTACTTTGACTCGTATTGCATGACACCTTGCTTGGTTTATTTCGACATTTTTCAATTGATTGGTTTATTCTTGGGTTGGTTCGGCTTGGCTTGGTTTGCTTGGTTCAAAAATGAACCAAGGGGGAGAACCCTTACCTACCACCACCATCTCCATTTATTAACCCCAACCACCTTTCTCTCTCTTCATTCAATCTTTTTCATTACTGCTCTTCTTCTTCTTCTTCCTCACCGAACCCCACCGTAGGCAAGTGCAACTTGCTTCTTGAGGGATCTTAAATTTTATTTTTCCATTCTCTTCTTTACATGATTATAAGCCTCTTTAGAACTTGGAGTTTTTAATTTTGATGGATAGATTCTTCTAGATCTACTTTATAACTTTTAGTTCATGGAGTTTTCATGGTTTTGATCTACTAAAACTTGTTATTTTCGAAAACTAATAGTTCCATGAGCAAGAGCACGAAATTTCGTGTGAATTTGGTTTTAGATTCACCTCATTTCGAGTTAAAATGAAGTTTTTATGGCCAAAACAAGTTTTTCTGAATTTTCATGTCAGCTGAAGAATGTGGGCTGGCGTAAAATGAAATTTTACGCAGGGAAGCTAGCGTGAAATCGAAATTTACGCAGAAAGGCTTGCGTAAAATGAAATTTTACGCTGGGAACCCTAAAATTGCGTATTTTACGCTGGATTGTATCCAGAATGTGAAATTTTACGCTGAAAAACCTAAAATTGCGTATTTTACGCTGGATATCATCCAGAATGTAATATTTTACGCAGGGAATCCTGAAATTGCGTATTTTACGCTGGATATCATCCAGAATGTAATATTTTATGCAGGGAACCCTAAAATTGCATATTTTATGCTGAATGGTACCCAGAATGTAAAATTTTACGCTGGAACCCTCCCCTTTTACATATTTTACGCAGAATTGAATTTTTGGCATAAAAAGTGCACAGAATGACTGTTTTTGCCAAGTTAAGCTATTTTCTAGCCAGAATTTCGAAAAACTTAAAACATGAAAGTTTTAGATCTTTGTCTTGCCTTTTCGAATATCTCTGGAGCACCTCGTTTTAAGTTCGTATGTGGAAGTTAAGCCCCGTCTCCCTGAGCCACATGATTCCTCCACAACTCTTGTACCCTATTTATATTTAGTTATTGCGTACACGCTTATACCAGGTTAAATATTAATTTTAAATAATGACATGACATGATAGTGACCCGTCGTGGCGTACTCTTGACAGTGTATTAGACATGATATATATCTCGAATGCTGTTGCGACGGCTAGCATGTCATGGCAGAATTGAATGGCCTGGACACCGTGGGTGAATGTGTTTGTACTAAATGAACCGGTAATATTTGCATCATGTCTAAGGCAGGGATCCCTGAGTACCACGGTCAGGGATACCTACAGTAATTGACTAAGGCTAATAAACTAGAATAATTCAGTAGACATGAAGAGATTCCCAGCTACAGGCAATCCCGTTATCTGAGCGCATTAAGTGGACTTGTAGCCTACCGATGAGTAGGACATATTTTCAGCACACAGTCACGTGTTGCATTCTCCATAAACGGACATTCGACCTGGATAACCGGATGGTCTGCAGGGCTTATGGCTGTTGGGATAATCTCATTGCATCTTGCTAGTAACTAGGCCTGTGATAACCCTAGTTAGTTAAAAGTATCAAGCCGTACTCTTGATTGACCGTGATTGATTGGATGGAGTTTATCCCAGCTTAGTCTTGTTCCGATCCTGTATAAGATTATGACATGACATGATTAATTGTGCTTGTCTTAACAATAACGATCAGGGGTCCAGTTCTGTTCGGGCGAAGGGTTATAACCCCGGTCCTTGTTTGGTTTAAGGATTGTAACCTGGCTTCCGGAGCAGTTCTGTGTCCTCTCTTCGTTTATTGTCTTATTGCACCCCAGATCAAGCTTGTCATGTTTTACCTTACTTCAACAGCATGATTAATTATTTATACTGGCCTTAACAATAAAGATCAGTGGTCCAGTTCTGTTCAGGCGAAGGGTTACAACCTCGGTCCTTGTTTGGTTTAAGGGTTGTAACCTGGCTCCCGGAGCAGTTCTGTGTCCTCTCTTCGTTTATTGTCTTCACTGTACCAATAGTATTTGAGACGGGTTTCTATTCAGGTGAAGGGCTGCAACCCCGGTCCTTGTTTGGTTTAAGGGTTGTGACCTGGCTACTTGAATGGTTTTTTCGTACTCAGTTTACTGTTGTTATCTTTTTTTTTTATCAGTTCTTTATTTATTATCTTTAATATTCTATTATGATATGCTGGTTTTAGTTCCTAAGTGAAGCCTCCTTTGTGGCACTTGCGCTTTCTGGGGTCTGACCCAGCTAGTTTTGTATGGCCAGATATCGGAGCAGTCCTAGAGGATCAACCTAACCTTCAGCCAAATGGTGACCACCAGGCGTAACCCTGGCAACGAGTGGGTTTCTTTTTGTCCTCCCACTTTATTGTAAAAATTATTCTTTTGAGGCGTTTAGCCGGCGAGCACGTGTTAGCTCGTATTACATCTTTACTTACTGTCTGCCTACGGGCTATAACATGATTGACATATCCTAGGGTTGGTCATGTACGACTGAACTCTTGCTAGTCTTGACAATTTTGTACGACTAGCTTCATGATCATCCAATATGTAATGTATGGGACGCCTTGCTATTATATATTTGGTGCTCTGACATCTTGTAACTATTATTGCTTGCTTGAGATTGAGACAATCGGCTTGTTCATGACCATAGGAGACTGTTGGCTTGTAGTTAAACCCTCATGTATCTAGACAGCCGTGACCGTATAGCGAGGTGGGTTGCACTTCAATATACGTAGCTGGCTATGTACGCCCCCGCTCTCCAGTATTCTGGTTCTGGGGCGTTACATGGTTTTAGTGGTGGCCCATACAGGTCTTGTGAATCAAGATGTGTGAGGGTTTACCGAATAGATGTCTTAATCAGCACTCGCCTTCGATCTCTGCCCCTATCCTCTTGATCCCTAAAAATCTTGACCTGACCACATGTTTGTATCGTTGATCTGTTCTGGTCCTTCCTTATTGTTCCCTATGTCGTCTTCTTCAGCGGCATTGTTCATGGACCTGCCAATCAGCAAGATGGAGCACCTCCCGTGGACCAGCCGCAACCTGAAGATCAAGCCCAGCATTCAGGAGTAGCCTCCAGAGTCGTGTCTACCGGAGGAGAACCACCAATTCAGCCCGTCCAGCCTGCAGAGCCTGATGATGGCACTTTGGTAGGTCTCATCAGGTCCCTATTAGCTTTCCAGGATCGTCGAGGAGATGCCTCGCACCAGGCGGTAGCAGACTCTTTGACCAGAGGAGGTCATCAGGGTAATAGCGCGGCCAACAACTTCAAGCGCTTGAACCCTCCCTTCTTCGACGGCAGTGAAGATGCGATCGTTGCAGATGCATGGCTTCAGGACACAGAGGTGATTCTTGTCACGACCCGCACCCGCTTTTCGGATACGAGACGTGTCCAAGCCAGCCTACGCCGTAGAGTCGACGGTAGAACGCTGTCAAGCCCGCAAAAAAATAAATGCTCAAGAATAAACATTTGCTGCTCATTCACATTTCTAAATTTATTACAACATTTACAATTAAAGAAAATACAAGATTTTACAGTTAATTAAGTTGATACAATTGCTTTCTATTTCTAGCTTGATCTCAGCATACCCAAGCCTCCCCAAGTGCTAAGAGTGATCGCGGCTAAACCTGAAAATATTGGTTATCCAGTCAGGATTGGAACAAGTACACAAACCGACGGCAATGCAAAACACAATAGAATTAACAAGACATGAAAATAGCATGTGAGATATGAAAGCTGTAAGAAAACTGATGACATAGCACGAGAGAGAAATAAACAAGAAAAAACTAATAAAAGACATCTATCTAGGTGGTGTGAAATATCCGTTTCGACATGTGGACGGCTAGAGGTAAATAAGGCACACTGCACGTGTCGTGCGCAGCGGCTAGCATTCACGAAAAGACAATAGGATAATTCTGGGTAGTCCACATGTATACTAAGATATTTCCCCTCCCGACAACTCCGTGTGACGAGCGTGTCAACAAGCAGCAAGATATATGTAAAGACATAAAATGAAAAGACTACTATGAATCGGAAAGCAATCAGAAAGTGCACTTGCCTGAGGTCCTTAGCTGGAGAAACCAATAATAAATACCACTCACGAGCCACAATCAATCAACACATGCAGAAGTCTCCGGATGCTGAAATAAATAGTACCAACATTCTCAGAAT